>NW_026490474.1:0-23102 GCF_026875155.1 Cherax quadricarinatus
TGAACTTATAAATTTATATTCCAATGTTTCTCCTTATATCCAAAAATTTTTCCCCTAACCCTTTAATTTTTTATTTTTTAAAAATAACACTCCTAACATATCCACAACTGAAGTCAGAAGATCAACCATAGACCTTCTTTTTAATACCTTTTTTTTTTTTTACGTTTACAAAAAGTTTTACTGAACCACTTCTTAGAACTTAATTATTTTAACCCCCCAAAATGCTTGAAAATTAAGGGTTTTCATCCCCCCAAACCACCGATTTTTTTTTTCCTTTTGTTCTACTTTAAAAATAAAATAAAACAAAAGGGGGAATTTCTTTTCGAAAAAAAGCAAAACTCAAATTTAAACTGTTACTTTTAAAAAACAAAAACAAACAAATAATCTTAACAAATAAATGTAAAACTAAAATTCAAATTTAAAATTTAAAAAACCGCAATTTGGGGTATTTTTAACAACCAAAAAAAAATTTTATGAAAGTTTTAAGAATGAGGGGCAACATAGTGTGAAATTTTTGGGGGTTTTATTTTCGGGCCCAAAAGGGGCCGGCTGAAAAATTTAAGGGAATTAAGGGTAATGACATAAGGTTTTGCACCTAACCAATTTTGTAAAAAAACGGCCTGTTTTGGAAAAATGAAAAAAAACAACAAAGGGGAAAACATCGGACAAACCAAAAAACGGCTACTCCGATGTGGAATGATGGTGATTCAAAGTGAAGTTTGTTTTGATCATTTAATCCCCGGGAGGTTCAGGAAAAAAAGCCTCAACAATTTGGTGTGGGGTGGACAACAAAAAGGCAGGTAAGGGGGAATTTTTCTATACGGGTTACAACAGCATTTCCCCCCCAATGTAAAAAAAATTACCTAATTTGAAAAAAAATTTTTACCTTAAGGCCCCTGGTATTAGACAATGCCCTGGTCATCCTTCGGGATTTGGGGGAGATGACTTTCTGGGGACAGGGCTTCTTTAAAGGTCAAGTTTTTTGCCTCCAATATCACCCTCTCCTGTAGCCCATGGACCAGGGGGTCATTTTCAATTTCAAAAAATTTAACAAAAGCAGTTTAAAAAAATTTTTTAAAAGTGATCTCAACACTCGATTGATTTAATTTTTTTTTTGGAAAGATCACTTTAGATCCTCAATTTTGTAAACCTTATAGTAAGGCGGGGTGGAGTGAATAAGAACCTTGAACCTATTGGAAGAATGGGGCCAAAAAGTACGCAACTACTGCATTAGGTAAAAAAGGGTAAAATAAATACGTGCTTGGCGTGGGCATGACTTGTTTACTTTTAATTTTGGGTAAAAATGAACATTTCTGCTCCCTTTGTCCCAAATTTCAAGTTTTTCATTGTAAAACCAGTCAAAATCATCTAAATTTTCTGAAAATATCCTTCCATTCTAAAAAAGAGACCAAAAAAAACTAGAATACAACAATTAATACCATACAATATACTTGAAAAGGGGTTTCGCTTTTTTATTCCAAAAAACAAATTTTTTTTTCTCATAACGCACTGTGTGCTGCAGGAAATTTTTTTAAATGCACCATGAACACCAAAACCCCCTTTTTTCATAGTAGGCCCACCAGCTTTCTCTCATTTAAATTTTAGGGCGCTGAAATTTTAGGGGACATACTCAAAAACCCTGGGTCCGTAAGCCTACTAGTACGCTGAAAAACCCCAAAAGGGTTAATGCCACAGGACCCCTTGAGAAATCACTGGACCCTTCTCACAAAAAAATGCCCATCCTCTTTTCTGGGCCTCTTAAGATTTCCCTAAAATGGAAATATTTTTCACTGAACTTGTTGGAAAGACGGTTGTTCAGCTTGCTCGGGTGGTACTTTTCCCCCACAAACATTTGGACATTTATTTACTTGGTGCAAAACTTTTTTAATCTTTTTAAGAAGGTGGACAGGGGCCCCGGGACCCAGCAGTTCGCATAGCGGGGGTTCGATAATAGAGAAAAAGTTGGTTCAAAAAAGGGGGGATTTTCGAAAAGTTTGATAAGCAAAGTTTTAAATTGAGGTTTTCCCTTTATTATTTTTGATAATAATTTAGGGGAAAGAAGCCTAGTTATAAAAAATAATAAAATAAAATAATAATAAAAAAAATAATAATAAAAATAAAAAAAAATATAAAATTATTATTATTATTGATAAAATTTTAGGGAACTAAGCCATTGTTGTTAAAAAAATAAAATTAAAAAAAATAAAAATTATTATTATTATTATTTATTAATATTATTATTATTATTATTATTAATTTAGGGACTAGTGCACTATCCCAATTTCCCTAGATCAGAGCCCCTCAATAGCATCAAGTGAACTTTGCACTGCGTGAGGGCTTCAGTTCCCTAATTATTATCAATAATAATAATAGTTATAGTATTATAATTACAATGATAGAGCTTCAGTTGGCTAAATTAAT
Organism: Cherax quadricarinatus; assembly: GCF_026875155.1. Classification (NCBI taxonomy): domain Eukaryota; kingdom Metazoa; phylum Arthropoda; class Malacostraca; order Decapoda; family Parastacidae; genus Cherax; species Cherax quadricarinatus. The sequence goes on from NW_026490474.1 coordinate 2,422, forward strand.
AATAATAATACATTATTATAACCAGGAGAGCTTTGAAATAAAGCCAACTCGTGCAGTGTTTAACCTACCTGTGGCAGCAGTTGGCTCCTGCTTTGCTTCATTTTTACAGTCATTTGGGCAAAATTTCACTTTTCTAACCATGGTGGCGGTCTAAGGAATGTAAGTGTAAAGGACAGTGCTGAGAAGAAAAAGAGGATGATTTCCATGGAATTAAACATGAAATCATTAGATAAAAAAGAGAGGTGTCCAGGTTTTGGGTTGAGGGGGAAGGTAGCGGGGGGGGGGGCTGGCTCGTAACTCAAATGTTGGCTCTTAACTCAGAGCAAAAAATCAACCGATCGACGGCTTGTATATCAAAAAAACTCGTATGTTGGGACACTTGATAAGTCAAGGTTCACTGTATATAAGACCTATTACTCAAAGTTGATCATCTCTTTAATGTAATGGTAAATATCAGAAAATCAGTGTGGTCACAATGGGGACTGGCTGCTTAATTCCATTGTTGTGATCATTCTTGTCCCCCAGGATGCCACCCACACCAGTCCACTAACCCCAGGTTACCTACTTGCTTGCTAGGTGAACAGGAACACCTGGTGTAAGGAAACACACACACAAATGTTTCCACCCTTGGCAGCCACGGGTTCCCTTATTTCCTAATATATCTTACTTTATTTTAATTGTTTTCGACATTTGAGTTACTTAGTTGTTTTAAGGTTTTTTAAATAATAAGATATTACCAAGGAGCACAATTAATATCACTTTTAGTTATTTGTGTTACTCTGGTGCGTTTAATGTGCATGTTACTATATATGATAATTTTTTAGTGTTACTCTGGTGGTTAATGTAAATGATACTATGTATGATAATTTTTGTGTTATCTGGTGGTTATGTACATGTTACTACGTATGATAATTTTTCCTGTTACTCTGGTGGTAATGTTACTGTTATTTGTATGATAATTTTTGTGTTACTCTGGTGGTTATGTACATGTTACTTTGGTATGATATTTTTGTGTACTTGGTGGTTAATTACTGTTACTATGTATGATAATTTTGTGTTACTCTGGTGGTTAATGTACATGTTCTATGTATGATAATTTTTGTGTTACTTGGTGGTTAATGTACATGTTACTATGTATGATAATTTTTGTGTTACTCTGAGGTTAATGTACATTGTTACTATGTATGATAATTTGTTTAAGTGTATTATGTGTACTTGTAACTAATAAACTTATTAACTTATTCAGGTTTATTCTTGGTTAAATATTGAAACCTTGTATACTGAATGTTCTACCACACAATACTTGTTTTATTATGGAAACATAAACCTTAAAACTTACTAACTTAATCTGCTCTGCCTCACACCTAAACACCTGCTGCTGCCTCACCACCCAACCACCTTGCTGCTGCCTCACCACCTCTTCACCTGCGGCTGCCTCACCACCTAACACCCTGCTGAGGATCCCACCTAAACATACTAGAGCCTCACAACTAACACCTGCTGCTGCCTCACCAACTAACACCTGCTGCTGGCCTCACCACCTTAACACATGCTGCTGCCTCACCACCTAATACCTGCTGCTGCCTCACCACTAAAACACCTGCTCGCTGCTCACACCTAACACCTGCTGCTGCTGCTCAGAACTAACACCTGCTGCTGGCTGCCTCACCACTAACACTGCTGCTGCTTCACACCTAACACTCCTGCCTACTGCTCCCTCACCACCTAAACCTGTGCTGCCTCTCCACCTGACACCTGCTGCTGCCTCCCACCTAAACACCTATGCTGCTGCCTCAGCAACTAACACCTGCTGCTGCTGCCTCACCACTAACACTCCTGCTGCTTCACCACCTAACACTGCTTCTGCAGCATCACCACCTAAACACCATGCTGCTTTTTTGGGCTGCCTCTCCAACTAACACCGCTGCTTGCCTCCCACTTAACACCTGCTGCTGCTGCCTCACCACCTAACACCTTGCTGCTGCTGTATCACCACCTAACACCTGCTGCTGCTGCTCCCCCCTAACACTGCTGCTCACCAACTAAACACCTGTGCTGCCTCACCACCAAGACCTGCTGCTGTTGCCTCAACTTAACACCTGCTGCTGCTGCCTCATCACCTAACACTGACAGTAACACCTGAACATTAACATCTGACACTCAAACACCTGAAGCACCTAAACACCTGGACCAGTCAACACCTGCGAGCACTACACCCTGACACAGTCAACACCTGAGCACCAACACTTGACACAGTCAACACATTGAGCACCTGACACAGTCAACACCCTGAGCACCTGACACAGTCAACACCTGAGCACTCTGAGTCAACACCTGACAGTCAAACACTGAGCACCTGACACAGTCAACACCTGAGCACCTAACACCTGACACGTCAAACCTAACACTCTGACACAAGTCCAACACCTAAGCACTGAGTCAACACCTGACAGACAACACCTGAGCACCTGACACAGTCAACAACCTGAGCATAACACTGACACATGTCAACACCTGAGCACCTAACACTGACCACAGTCAAACTACCTGAGCACCTAACACCTGACAGTCAACACCTGAGCACATGACAAGTCAAACACCTGAGCACCTGACACAGTCACTCCTGAAGCACCTAACACTGGACACAGTCAACAAGACACGATATGACTCATGTATGGCGCCTTAATACGCTAATTTCATGGGGGTCAAATCTCTTATGTATCATCTAGCACATGAATGTTGTATTGTAATAAGGTAGTTGTTACTCACCTGTGTTAGACACCACAGTTGTTACTCACCTGTGTTAGACACACAGTTGTTACTCACCTGAGATTAGACACCACAGTAGTTACTCACCTGTGTTAGACACCACAGTTTGTTACTCACTGTGTTAGACACAAGTTGTTACTCACCTGTGTTAGACACCAACAGTTTGTTATCCTCACCTTGTGTTAGACACCACAGTTGTTACTCACCTGTGTGAGACACCACAGTTGTTACTCACCTGTGTTAGACACCACAGTTGTTACTACCTGTGTTAGACACCAGTTGTTACTCACTGTGTTAGACACCACAGTTGTTAACTCACCGTGTGTTAGACACCACAGTAGTACTCACCTGTGTTAGACACCACAGTATGTACTCACCTGTGTTAAGACACCACAGTTGTTACTTCACCTGTGTTAGGACACCACAGTTGTTACTCACCTGTGTTAGAAACCACAGTTGCTTTATCTCCACCTGTGTTAGACATCCAGTTGTTACCACCTGTGTTAGACACCACAACACTGTTTATTGTTCAATTTATTCACACTCATCCAACAACAACACAAGATGTTTTGTTGTTGTTGTTGTTTATAGGGCCACTCCCAGTGTACGTCGTATCGAACCCTGACTCGCACAGTGCTCGGAAAAAGGAACCTCGACCAAAGTGGAAGGATATTTGACTAATAGAATGCGTATTATATGTTCCCTAATACTCCCTTGAAGCCAGTAGAATGCGCAGGTACAGGCCCAAAATCTCCGAACAGTCTGGAGGAGTCAAATTCTGATGTTTTAAGAAGTGAGAGGCGGGTTAATGATTGCACTTAATTCTGCCAATCCATAAAATCATTTTATTTCTCAATATTAACCAAATCTGCCAAAACATCTGTAATTAGTATTATCATTTATCTCTGGCTTTTAATTTTGCCATTCATAAATATTACACCTGCACCAATACTTGTAAGGTAGAATTTTGGTGCGGTTTCAAGTTTATTTACCAAACCCTACTCACTTGTATCAAGTTTAAATAAGATTGTTAAAACAGCTAACCATATTCTGTCTAGTTTTAGTATAGTTACTATTTATATTATCTAGTTTTAAAAAGCTACTCTCTATTAGATTAGTTTGCCCAAATTGCCTGGGCATGACACGTGGATATCTTTGTACTTAGCAAATCAAAATTGTTTAATTTTACACATTTGCAACCTTTTACAAGAAATAAATTTTATTTTGCTTTACTTTTCCCCAAACGTGCACAAGGCGCACAGAGAATAGTTCGGTGCAGATGGTTAACGTGTGCACCACAGTAGGAAGTGTTCGTGCAGCAGTGGTAACGTGAGCACCACAGTAGAAGTGTTCGTGCAGAGTGTGTAACTGTGTGCACCACAGTAGGAAGTGTTCGTTGCCAGAGTGGTAAGGAGACACCACGTAGAAGTGTTCGTGCCAGAGTAGGTTAACGTGAGCACCACAGTAGAAGTGTTCGTTGCAGAGTGGTTGGTAACGTGAACACCCAGTAGGAAGTGTTCGTGAAGAGTGGTGGTAACGTGAACACCACAGTAGGAGTGTTCGTGCAGACAGTTAGTGGGGTACGTGGAAGCACACACAGTAGGAAGTGTTCGTGCAGAGTCGGTAACGTGAGCACCACAGTAGGAAGTGTTCGTGCAGAGTGGTAAACGTGTGCACCACAGTAGGAAGTGTTCGTGCAGAGTCGGTCAACGTGAGCACCACAGTAGGAAGTGTTCGTGCAGTGTGGTAACGTGAGCACCACAGTAGGAAGTGTTCGATGCAGAAGTGGTAACGTCAATTGTGCACCACAGTAGGAAGTGTTCGTTGCAGAGTTGGGTAACGTATGAGCACCACAGTAGGAAGTGTTCGTGCAGAGTGGTAACGTGTGCACACCACAGTAGGATGTGTTCGTGCAGAGTGGTAACGTGAGCAACACAGTAGGCAAGGAAGTGTTCGGCAGAGTGGTAAGTGAGCACCACAGTAGGAAGTGTTCGTGCAGATTGGTAACGTGAGCACCACCGTAGGAAGTGTTCGTGCAGAGTGGTAACGTGAGCACCCACGTAGGAAGTGTTCGTGCAGAGTGGTAACGTGAGCACCACAGTAGGAGGTGTTCGTGCAGAGTGGGTAACGTGAGCACCACAGTAGAAGTGTTTGTGCAGATGGTAACGTGAGCACCACAGTTTAGGAAAGTGTCGCCGTTCAGGCAAATCACCTGTAAGGGAAAAATATGTCAAAGGTTTCTGTGGAAATTTTATTCAGTCATAAAGTTCCACCAGCGCCGATACGTCGTACAAAGATCCAGCATGATCACGGATGAACCCGCTGGGTTGGGTGGCCCTTACACCCTCCCAAAACACACACACAACACCACGCACACACACACACACACACACACACACAACACACACACACACACACACACACCACACACACACACACCACACACACACAACACCACACACACACACTCCACACCTGGGTTGGCGAGGTGGTTGGAAGGTACATCTTATTGATAGATTTTACCTTCAGGGAAGAAATAGGTAGTTTATACTGTTAGTACACTAATATTAGGATTATTGAGGAAACTGTAGCATAATAATAATGTAGACCTGAGGGACCTCAATGTAGGTAGTAATGGCTGATAATGTATGCAAACACTAGGTTATGTTAGCCAGGAGAACTGGCAGCACAAGTTTGAATATGTGGCACGGGTTGAGACTGCAGTACCCTTTCTTCTAAGACCAGACACCATCGGGAAAAGAGTAAACAAGTGCAATGATAAGCAGGCGGCGCCCCCACGTGGTTCACATACTAGACCTGGAGAAATCTGTTGGAGCACCTCGACATACCTTGATGTCCTCCTTTATAAGGCCCATCAGTTAAGACGAGACCTCCCTTTCTTACTTTCAGTTCAGGCCAGTCTCTGGGGAAAATTTCTGCGAGTGAGTTTGAGCTGGGGGCCTTTGTGCAGGGGGCAGTTCATGATCGGTACATACCGGTCACCACCTTTATGATTGGTGTACCCTTGCCGTCTTGGTAGTTTTGGGAAGGTGGCTAGTTTAGTGACTTGTTAAAAAAGTAAGTGAGATAGCATGCGAGAGGACATGGGCCGCTCTCTTGTACAATAATGGTGAGACATGAGACAGATTCCCTGAGTTATTTTTAAGTGACTTCATAATTTCGGTGACTTCCATGGGCTCAGAGATAGAGGCAAGATAGAAGGAATTTGGGAAAATTCCATCTAGAGCCAAGCCTTGTGACATACTATGGCACTTGGTAATCGCATTCATGGGAGAAATCTGGAAAAAAAAAAAACAGATGCGGACGTGCAAAACCCTATGACCACCCTAGAAAATGCCATGCCCATATGACAACAGGAAAATGCAAACTCCCTTCCTGTAAGCTTTTTCACCCTGAAATGTGTACTCTTCAGACATAACAGGAAAGACTGTGCATACTTAAATTGCAGGCCACATTCTAAAGGGGGACAAAAAGATACAAAACATCCAGGCCATGGGAACACCTGGGTAGCCACCAGCTACTCAGAGGGAGAGGTTTTTTAGTGCCAGGAAAGGGAAAAAATAATTGCAGGAAATGGCAGAAATTGTACACCAAATCTCAGTAATACCTGGAGTGGAACCACAGTCCGGGATGGCCTACCTCCAAAACCAACAGCTACAGGTTATACTAATGCCGGGAAAAAAATCCCCCCCCCCCAGTACCAACAAATAACCACCAGTCCGAATGACATTCTTCTTTGCAAAATACAGGCGGTCTAAAGCCCAGCAACAAAAAACAAATACCTTTCATCCGTGGACTGCTTGCAGAGGCAAAAGGCATAGTGTTCGAGAGCTTTCACTGAGACCCAACATAAAGAGATCACTTGGACAACAAAATATGGATCCAGGTTACAACCTATACAGATTGAAGCACAGTGAAAGGCAAAAAGGGGGGGTGTTGGCCTGTACACGCCAGAGTCACTTGTTGCCACTGAAACTGACTTAATTGCCTCAAATGATGTAGTGGAAGTTTTTGCAGTAAAGATCGAGAACCCAAAACCCTAGTCATTGTGGTAGTCTACCAAGCCTCTGGATGAACTTCCAGCAATTCAGGAACAGCTGTTAAAAATTAACCACTGTCTGGAAACTCTTCCAGCTCCTGCACCCAACATCTTGCTCCTGGGGATTTCAACTTAAGGCACCTAAAATGGAGGAATATAGCAAATAATATTGTTGCAGTAATAACACCAGGAGGCAGCACTGATGAAAACTCACACTCACACGAGCTTTTAAATCTCTGCACAAAATTCAATTTAAACCAGCAAATAATAGAGCCTACTAGACTGGAGAATACACTAGACCTCATCTTCACTAACAATGATGATCTGATAAGAAATGTCACCATATCAAAAACAATATAATCAGATCACAACATAATTGAGGTTCAGACATGTATGCGTGGAGCCCCAGACCGACATAATGAAACTAGTCACGGGGGAGCGTTCACCAAATTCAACTTCAATAACAAAAACATAAAGTGGGACCAAGTAAACCAAGTCCTAACCGATATAAGCTGGGAAGATATACTAAGTAACACAGACCCAAACTTATGCCTAGAACAGATTAACTTGGTGGCACTCGATGTATGCACAAGGCTTATTCCTCTAAGAAAAAGGAGGAGTAGATGTAAAATAGAAAGAGACAGGCGCTGCCTTTACAGGCAATGGAAGAGAATAACAGAGCGGCTAAAAGAGGTCAATATATCTGAAATGCGTAGGGAGACACTGGTCAGAGAAATAGCAAGCATCGAACTTAAGCTAAAGGAATCCTTTAAGAGTCAGGAATCGCGGGAAGAACTAAAAGCCATAAATGAAATCGAAAGAAACCCAAAGTATTTCTTCTCCTATGCCAAATCAAAGTCGAGAACAACATCCAGTATTTGGCCCCTTCTTAAACACGATGGGTCCTACACAGATGACAGCAAGGAAATGAGTGAGCTACTCAAGTCCCAATATGACTCAGTTTTTAGCAAGCTGCTAACCAGACTGAGAGTCGAAGATCAAAATGAATTTTTTATGAGAGAGCCACAAAATTTGATTAACACAAGTCTATCCGATGTTATCCTGACTCCCAATGACTTCGAACAGGTGATAAATGACATGCCCATGCACTCTGCCCCAGGGCCAGACTCATGGAACTCCGTGTTCATCAAGAACTGCAAGAAGCCCCTATCACCAGCTTTTATCCACCCATCCACGGGGCTTTTTCCCATCCCACTCCACAAAAGGGGCAGTAAAACAAAGCCCAAAAAACTACAGACCAATGCCTAACATCCCATATCATAAAAACTTTGAAAGGGTCCTAAGAAGCAAGATCACCACCCATCTAAAAAACCCCTCAGTTACACAAACCCCCGGGCAACGGGTTTTTTGAACCCGGTTCCCCCTCCTGTCTGTCCCCCAACTAATTGGGGTCGCTACAAAAAGTTTTAAATGCACTGAAAACAAAAGAATGCAGATGTAAAAATATTCAAAACTTTTCAAAAGCCTTCGACAAGTGTGGGCCATGGCTAAAAAAGCGCAAAAAAATCTGCTAAAAAGGGAAAAACAGGGGAAAAATCGGGCGAAAGGATCTATAATTTCCCCCACTAACAAACCAGAGAGTAGTCGTCAACAGAGTAAAGTCCGAGGCAGCTAAAGGGGGAAAAACTCTGTTTTCCCCAAGGGAAAAGTACTCGCTCCCTTTTTGTTCCTCTCCCCAATCCCACATAGACAAGGATGTCAGATATGGTAAACATGAGGAAATTAAATCTTCATCAGAGTACAAAACAAATTCTGGCCACAAAATAGAGCGAAACACCAACGTCAAAGACCTGAGAGTGATCATGTCGGAGGATCTCACCTTCAAGGACCATAACATTGTATCACAATCGCATCTGCTAGAAAAATGACAGGATGGATAATGAGAACCTTCAAAAATAGGGAGGCCAAGCCCATGATGACACTCTTCAGGTCACTTGTTCTATCTAGGCTGGAATATTGCTGCACACTAACAGCACCTTTCAAGGCAGGTGAAATTGCCGACCTAGAAAATGTACAGAGAACTTTCATGGCACGCATAACGGAGATAAAACACCTCAATTACTGGGAGCACTTGAGGTTCCTAAACCTGCATTCCCTGGAACGCAGGAGGGAGAGATACATGATTATATACACCTGGAAAATCCTAGAGGGACTAGTACCAAACTTGCACACGAAAATCACTCACTACGAAAGCAAAAGACTTGGCAGACAATGCACCATCCCCCCAATGAAAAGCAGGGGTTTTCATAGCACGTTAAGAGACCATACAATAAGTGTCAGGGGCCCGAGACTGTTCAACTGCCTCCCAGCACACATAAGGGGGATTACCAACAGACCCCTGGCAGTCTTCAAGCTGGTACTGGACAAGCACCTAAAGTCAGTTCCTGATCAGCCAGGCTGTGGCTCGTACATTGGTTAGCGTGCAGCCAGCAGCAACAGCCTGGTTGATCAGGCTCTGATCCACCAGGAGGCCTGGTCACAGACCGGGCCGCGGGGGCGTTGACCCCCGGAACTCTCTCCAGGTAAACTCCAGGTAAAACTAGTGTTTCCCTACTTGACCACATCTGGACCAACACCATATCCCTTTAAATCAGGCATAATTACAGATAATACCACAGACCACTACCCTACTTTCCTCATAACAACTCTTGGTAAATTACCCAAAGACACTACTAAAGTCACCTTCAGACTTCACAATGAGGCAGCCATTAAATAACTTCACAACAGCAGTAGCAAACATTGACTGGCACACTGAGCTAGAAATCTATACAGAATTTGACGAATGTATTAATAATTTTCCTAAAAAAGACCAAATACCTCTATAACAAGCACTGCCCTAAAAAAACAAAAACAATGACAGCTAAGAGACTGAACAGTCCCTGGCTAACACCCACATTCTCAAATCCATAAATACAAAACACCAATATGAAAAACAGTACAGAATGGGTCACATAACCCGAGACCAAACAAACGTTACTCGTCAATCCTAACCAGCCTGATAAGAAGGGCAAAAAAATTGTATTATGAGAACAATTATCCAACTTACGAGGTGATAAAAAAAAGACCTGGAAAACCCTATTAGAAAAATTTTGGGAACAAAAAAGATATCCACGAAAAGCGAAATAAAATTAGCAAAATCAGATGAACCCCAACTCCCACCAACAGAAACAGCAAACAGACTCGATGATTTCTTCTCCCTATAGACAAAACCTTGCCAATAAAATCCCAAGCTCAGATACCCCACCAAATGACTACCTCACTGGCAACTACTCGAACACACTGTTCCTAGCTCCGACTAACCCATACGAAGTCTCCCTCATTATCAACACAATAAAAAACAAGGCAGGAGATTTAAATACCTTACCACCCTTTATATACAAAAAAGTGTCACAAGTGCTATCACCAATCACTGCAACACTCTTTATCAAATCCATTAAATTTCCTCCACCTTCCCTACAGTACTCAAAATAGCAAGGGTCACCCCGATCCACAAAGGAGGAGACCAAACAGAGTTGAATAACTATAGGCCAATATCCAACTTACACCCTCTCTCAAAAGTCTTCGAAAAATTAATTCATAAACGAATCTACTCCTACCTTATCTCCCTAAACATACTCAACCCCTGCCAATTTGGATTCAGGCCTAATAAAAATACTAATGATGCTATTATACACATGCTAGAACAAAATATACACTGCAATAGAGAAAAAAGAAGTCCCACTGGGGATCTTCATTGACTTACGTAAAGCTTTTGATACAGTTGACCATGACTTGCTCTACGTAAAATTGTCACACTATGGTATAAGAGGGCACTCCCTCAACTACCTCAAGTCTTACCTCAGCAACAGAAGCCAATATGTGTACACAAATGGGGCAAACTCTTCCGCACAACCAATTACAGTTGGTGTCCCACAGGGAAGTGTCCTTGGCCCTCTTCTCTTTCTCCTATACATAAATGACCTACCAAATGCTTCGCAATTACTCAAACCCACACTATTTGCAGATGACACTACATACGTCTTCTCTCACCCAAGCCCAGTCACGCTAGCGAATACTGTAAATACCGAATTACAGAAAATATCTACCTGGATGAGGACTAACAAACTTACACTAAACATTGACAAAACCTACTTCATTCAGTTTGGTAACAGAGCTACAGATGTCCCTCTTAACATAATGATAAACAGATCACCTATCACAAAGCTAACAGAGGGGAAATTCTTAGGAATCCACCTTGATAATAGACTCAAATTTCATACACATATACAACAAATTTCTAAGAAAATTTCCAAGACTGTAGGCATACTATTGAAGATACGGTACTATGTTCCACAGTCAGCCCACCTGGCCCTATATCACTCTCTTATTTACCCCTATCTCACCTATGGAATTTGTGCATGGGGCTCAACAACAATTAACCATCTCAGACCACTAATTACCCAACAAAAGGCTGCAGTTAGAATGATAACAAATTCTCACTACAGGCAGCACACTCCACCAATATTCAATACACTAAACCTACTCACCATACAAAACATCCATACTTATTACTGCACCTATTACATACATAGAACACTTAACTCTGATATTAACCCTCCCCTCAAACATCTCCTTGCCAACCTCAACAGAACACATGACCATAACACAAGGCACAGATCACTCTTTGATGTTCTTACACTATGCAAAAACTCAATGCACATAAAAGGCCCTAAAATCTGGAATTCATTACCTGTAAATATAAAAGAAACACTACCTGTTTATAAATTCAAGTCTCTTCTCAAAGATCACTTACTCACTCAAAACCAAATAAATACTGAATAACTGAACCTTATAAATTGTATATCTTAAATGTTTCTCACAATTATATCACATAAATGTTAAACCTAAAACCTAATCTAACTTTATTTTTTAAATACACTACCTAACAGAATACTCCATTCTACTGAATGTACAGCAATGCAAGCAACCATATGACCTGTCTTTGTAATACTCATTTGTGCTTTATTGTTATCTGTTTACAATAATGTTTTATCACTGATTACATCATTGCTTAGTTAATAAGATAAGATAAGATTTCGTTCGGATTTTTAACCCCGGAGGGTTAGCCACCCAGGATAACCCAAGAAAGTCAGTGCGTCATTGAGGACTGTCTAACTTATTTCCATTGGGGTCCTTAATCTTGTCCCCCAGGATGCGACCCACACCAGTCGACTAACACCCAGGTACCTATTTGCTGCTAGGTGAACAGGACAACAGGTGTAAGGAAACGTGTCGAAATGTTTCCACGCGCCGGGAATCGAACCCGGGCCCTCCGTGTGTGAAGCGGGAGATTTAGCCACCAGGCCAGCCCGTAATGCTATGCATATAAGTGGCTTTGGCATGCTGCTCTTACCTGTATTTTTTTGTACCTCTGTATGTATGCTGCAAATTACTAAATAAATAAATAAATAAATAAATAAAGTTTTAATATGGATGTTAATAATGTTGAGAACAACACTGGGTTATCCTGGGTTACCAACACTGGGTTATCCTGGGTTACCAACACTGGGTTATCCTGGGTTACCAACACTGGGTTATCCTGGGTTACTAACACTGGGTTATCCTGGGTTACCAACACTGGGTTATCCTGGGTTACCAACACTGGGTTATCCTGGGTTACCAACACTGGGTTATCCTGGGTTACAACACTGGGTTATCCTGGGTTACCAACACTGGGTTATCCTGGGTTACCAACACTGGGTTATCCTGGGTTACTAACAATAATGTTAACAATAAAACTTGAACATAAATTATCATATAATAATGTGGTAGGTTAATTATTAGTTACATTTTCTTGTGTAATTATTAATTAAGTTTTAATATGGATGTTAATAATGTTGAGAAAGTATTACTTTGCTTGGTGTTTATCACAATATATATTAATATATCAGTCTTCCTACTTACCTCATAAATCAATCTTCCACTGATAGTTACTCCAACATTATATTAACTCACAACAATTGACAAAAATGTACAATAATTTCCCTCCTACGTCGCCACTTTGTTGTTGTTCTTTGTTGGGTTTATAAGGGCCACTGACACCATGAGCCGTATCAAGCCCGGCCGTCCAGTGCTACCAGAGGGGACCTGAGAAGTGTAAGAATGTTTGACTAATAACTGTGTATTATATGTCCTTGGTATTGCGAACAGAACCGTTATACTACATGAACCAGCCAAAATGAATATTGGTGGTAGCTTACTCTGCTGGATAATAGGATACCTGTCAAATAGAGTATCCTCTGTCCTTTACCAAGGCTTCAGAAGTGATTCTAAAGAAATGTCTTTAGGTACATCGCAGGGAGTTCTTAGTCCCATGCTATTTAATATTCTGATTAATGCTCTCCTAAATGCTCTACCTGCCTCACCTAAACATATAGCTATAAGCTATGCTGATGATATCAAGATCTATACAACAGGGCATAAGAAGATGAATACCATTCTTAATGAAGTTCAAGCAATTTGTAATCGACTAGGCCTCATAATATCTTCCTCTAAAACAAAGATATTAACAAGCAAACGTCATCCCCCACCCATCTATTTGCAGGGTGAAATCATTAGCTACGTTAAAACTTACAGATATCTTGGTGTAGATGTACCCTTTAACAAATCCACTATACCACAACTAAACAAGAAATGTAAAGCTAGGCTAAATGTTCTCAAAGCTGTTGCTGGCTACAATCCCAGCTATGGTGCTAATGTGAGAATCGTGAGAATGATGTACATAGCCTATGTTAGGTCCTTAATTGATTATGCTGCTCCCATGTTGATATTAGCTAGAGAAAGTTCTCTCCGACCCTTGGAGTTAATGCAAAATGAAGCTCTCAGGATTATTCTTGGCTGTCCCAGATCTACAAAAGTTCTTAACATGAGGAAGGAGCTTGGTATTTCTAGTATCAGTGATAGGATTGTTGAAATTAACACTGTACTCGGTATTAGAATGTTGAGAAACGAACCAGACACTCACAGTGAATCTTACCAAGTGTCTAGATGTAAATACACACAGATCTAAATGGATTGTGAAAACGTGCAATTGCATTAAGTTTTATAACCTGCATGAACTGTATCACTGTAGGCAACAAGAGCATTTCACCCCTCCATGGAAGATGTGTTCATTTAATATCACATACCTACAAGTCCCTCCCAAGAAGCTCATTGCTAGTAATCCCTTCCTTATATCTCTTGTTAGAGCAACTGCTCAAGAAGAAATTTTTCGCCTAGCTGGTAGTAATAAGTTATCACAAGTTATATACACTGATGGATCTAAACAGGAGTCTTCTGGCAGGGCTGCATCTGCTCTTGTTGCCACCTCCCTAGTTAAGAACGATAATAAATTTGTTGAGTTATGCATAAGAATTAACAACTGGGCGTCTACACTGCAAACTGAATTGTTTGCAATCCTAATGGCGCTAAAGCTAACCTATGACACTGAGCTTAACTCTGTCATCATTACTGATTCTATGTCATCATTGAAGGCTCTTGGCTCATATAATGACTCAAACAACATGCCCATTGGAGAAGCCAGGTATAGATACTCAAAAGTTAGGGACAAAGGAATTAATGTACAATTGCTATGGATCCCATCACACATTGGATTACTCCTTCAAACTAAATGTAAATTATGTGATCAGGCATATGGTCACTCTCTTGAACACTATGTGCTTAATTGTTAGCCAAGAAGAGTACCCAGAAGGAGAATGTAGAATATAACTTTGGTATAACTGTGTCTAGCATTAGGAATAATATTAGGAGAGAAGTAAATAATGAAAATGATTGTTATAGGAATGCAGTTAGAAGCCTGAGTAGATCTATAACCCACTATGACAACATAAACGTAGATATGTATGTTTATGGAGCAACTTGCAATGTGAACAGACTGACTGATGTTGTAGTGGCCAGGCTTAGGCTTGGCTACAAGTACTTCTGGCAGTTTGGGAGACACACAGATGATGATCAAACTAAATGTAAATGAAAACTTAAACAGGAAAACAAAATATATCAGTGTTTCACGCGAGATGGGAAAATACTAGTAAGGAAAACATCAACAGGACAACAATATACCATCTCAAATGAACATGATTTCTCTACCTTCCTTAGAAAAGCTGACATTTCTGTAACAGATTAGATAAGTGCCCTTAATACATATATACGTGTGGTGCATATAGTGTACGTTACTATTATATTGTACATTATTATTTTTATTATTTTTCATCACTAGCTAATGAAATACCTCCAATACTCTATACTTCTTTCTTACTACTATAAATTGCTCATAATTTTAAATTACAAGTCAAATCTTACTCCAAATTAATAATATTCATTATTCTTACCTGTCCATTTAATTTTGTTTATCACTATTTGTTTTTTTAGTCACTTTTTATTGTGTATGCAATTAGTGTATATTCCAATTACTTTTTTGCAAGTACCAAAACTATCTTTTGCTAGCTAGTACCAACTACCTCATTTTTTTTACTTTTATTGTGCAATAAACTGCTCAATTTATTTAATATTACAAATCAGATCTTACTCCTAAAACCAATATTATTTCATAGTGACCACCTGTCCATTTAACTTTGTTTACCATTACTTAATTTTAGTCCCTCATATATTTTCTCCTTTATTTTAGCTTTATATAACTACCCTAGTTTATACATTCACAATTGTTAAAATAATCAAGGTGCTATTCTCAGGTGCTAAAGTAGAATAAGTTCACAACTTTGCCATTATATTCCAAAACTACTTAGCTCATTATTTTACATTTGTTAAATAATTCAGGTGCTATTTTTTAGCTTAAGACTATTACTTTGTTTTATACTTAATTCTAACTATAGATTCACTACAAAATCTTATGATTACAAGCATTGATCCTGATACCAACCTCTTATTTTATGACTTAAATGATTCAAACAGTTACTGTAATTACTACACTGCAGAACAATCAAAGGCACTTCTCAGTGCCAACAACAACATAACTATTTTTAACTACAAATATCAGATCTTTAAGCAAGCATTACGATGACCTCATAGCATTACTAAATTCCTTACATGCCAATATGTCCATCATTACACTAACTGAAACCTGGCTAAAGCCTGATAGTACAGATGTCTATGCCATTCTGGTTACACAGCCATACACAACTGTAGGCCAGACCAACAAGGGGGTGGCACAGCCATATACTACTCAGACCAACTAGAATGTATCACTAATACTTGCACAAGGATGAATATGGGGAATATATAATAGCCAAATTCAAATCCAAATACCTACAAAAACCTCTCACATTGATAAACATTTACAGAGTTCCACAGTCAAACATTAGCCAATTTAGTCAAAACCTAGGAAGAATGATAAATGATGCACGCATGAACAGAGATCACTTACTACTCTCAGGTGACTTCAATATAAATCCTCCTGCAAGACCAGGACCCACACGTTACTGAATTCACAAACACAATGAGTAACTGTATTTGCTACCAACAGTAACAAAACCTACAAGAGTTACAGAGACTAGTGTTTCCCTACTTGACCACATCTGGACCAACACCATATCCCCTTTAAAATCAGGCATAATTACAGATAATTACCACAGACCACTACCTACTTTTCTCATAACAACTCTTGGTAAATTAACCCAAGACACTACTAAAGTCACCTTCAGACTTCCACAATGAGGCAGCCATTAATAACTTCACAACAGCAGTAACAAACATTGACTGGCACACTGAGCTAGAAATCTATACAGATATTGACGAATGTATTAATAATTTTCTAAAAAAGACCCAATACCTCTATAACAAGCACTGCCCTAAAAAAACTAAACAGATGACAGCTAAGAGACTGAACAGTCCCTGGTTAACACCCAGCATTCTCAAATCCATAAATACAAAACACCAATATGAAAAACAGTACAGAATGGGTCACATAACCAGAGACCAAACAAAACGTTACTCGTCAATCCTAACCAGCCTGATAAGAAGGGTAAAAAAATTGTATTATGAGAACAGATTATCCAACTTACGAGGTGATATAAAGAAGACCTGGAAAACCCTATCAGAAATTCTAGGAACAAAAAAGATATCACGAAATAGCGAAATAAAATTAGCAAAATCAGATGAACCCCAACTCCCACAACAGAAACAGCAAACAGACTCAATGACTTCTTCTCCACTATTAGGACAAAACCTTGCCAATAAAATCCCAAGCTCAGATACCCCACCAAATGACTACCTCACTGGCAACTACCCGAAACACTGTTCCTAGCTCCGACTAACCCATACGAAGTCTCCCTTATTATCAACACGCTAAAAAACAAGGCAGGAGATTTAAATACCTTACCACCCTTTATATACAAAAAAGTGTCACAAGTGCTATCACCAATCATTGCAACACTCTTTAACAAATCCATTGAATCCTCCACCTTCCCCACAGTACTCAAAATAGCAAGGTCACCCCGATCCACAAAGGAGGAGACCAAACAGAGTTGAATAACTATAGGCCAATATCCAACTTACACCCTCTCTCAAAAAATCTTCGAAAAATTAATTCATAAACGAATCTACTCCTACCTTATCTCCCAAAACATACTCAACCCCTGCCAATTTGGATTCAGGCCAAATAAAAATACTAATGATGCTATTATACACATGCTAGAACATATATACACTGCAATAGAGAAAAAAGAAGTCCACTGGGATCTTCATTGACTTACGTAAAGCTTTTGATACAGTTAACCATGACTTGCTCCACGTAAAATTGTCACACTATGGTATAAGAGGGCACTCCTCAACTACCTCAAGTCATACTCAGCAACAGAAGCCCAATATGTGTATGCAAATGGGGCAAACTCTTCTGCACAAACCAATTACAGTTGGTGTCCCACAGGGAAGTGTCCTTGGCCCTCTTCTCTTTCTCCTATACATAAATGACCTACCAAATGCTTCGCAATTACTCAAACCCACACTATTTGCAGATGACACTACATACGTCTTCTCCCACCCGAGCCCAGTCACGCTAGCCAATACTGTAAATACAGAATTACAGAAAATATCTACCTGGATGAGGACTAACAAACTTACACTAAACATTGAACAAAACCTACTTCATTCAGTTTGGTAACAGAGCTACAGATGTCCCTCTTAACATAATGATAAACGGATCACCTATCACAAAGCTAACAGAGGGAAAATTCTTAGGAATCCACCTTGATAATAGACTCAAATTTTCATACACATATACAACAAATTTCTAAGAAAATTTCCAAGACTGTAGGCATACTATCGAAGATACGGTACTATGCTCCACAGTCAGCCCTCCTGGCCCTATATCACTCTCTTATTTACCCCTATCATCACCTATGGAATTTGTGCATGGGGCTCAACAAACAAGTAACCATCTCAGACCACTAATACCCAACAAAAGTGCTGCAGTTAGAATGATAACAAATTCTCACTATAGGCAGCACACTCCACCAATATTCAATACACTAAACCTATTCACCATACAAAACATTCATACTTATTACTGCACCTATTACATACATAGAACACTTAACTCTGATAATAACCCTCCCCTCAAACATCTCCTTGCCAACCTCAACAGAACACATGACCATAACACAAGGCACAGATCACTCTTTGATGTTTCCTCGTGTCCATCTCACACTATGCAAAAACTCAATGCACATAAAAGGCCCTAAAATCTGGAACTCATTACCTGTAAATATAAAAGAAACACTACCTGTTTATAAATTCAAGTCTCTTCTCAAAGATCACTTACTCACCCAAAACCAAATAAATACTGAATAACTGAACCTTATAAATTGTATATCTTAAATGTTTCTCCAAATTATATCACATAAATGTTAAACCTAAAACCCAATCTAACTTTATTATTTTTTAAATACACTACCTAACAGAATACTCCATTCTACTGAATGTACAACAATGCATACAACCATATGACCTGTCTTTGTAATACTCACTTGTGCTTTATAGTAATCTGTTTACATTAAAGTTTTATCACCGATGTCATCATTGCTTAGTTCATCTTAAGTTAATTTTAAGCCAGCCCGTAATGCTATGCATAGTATAAGTGGCTTTGGCATACTGCTCTTTTCTGTATTTTTTGTACCTCTGTATGTGTGCACAAATTTTTAAATAAATAAATAAATAAATAAATAAATGTGATCAGGCATATGGTCACTCTCTTGAACACTATGTGCTTAATTGTCCACTCATTGAGGAATACAGAGACAGACAGTATAATAACCTATGTGACATGTCAAGATATCTTATTAATGAAAATAAGATACCATATATACTAAGCAATTTCCCATCAGTTACACAACCCAGGGCAACATGGGTTTAGAACAGGTCGCTCCTGTCTGTCTCAACTATTTGGACCACTACGACAAGGTCCTAATGCACTAGAAGACAAAAAGAATGCAGATGTAATATATACAGACTTTGCAAAAGCCTTCGACAAGTGTGACCATGGCGTAATAGCGCACAAAATGCGTGCTAAAGGAATAACAGGAAAGTCGGTCGATGGATCTATAATTTCCTCACTAACAGAACACAGAGAGTAGTCGTCAACAGAGTAAAGTCCGAGGCAGCTACGGTGTAAAAGCTCTGTTCCACAAGGCACAGTACTCGCTCCCATCTTGTTCCTCATCCTTATATCCGACATAGACAAGGATGTCAGCCACAGCACCGTGTCTTCCTTTGCAGATGACACCCGAATCTGCATGACAGTGTCTTCCATTGCAGACACTGCAAAGCTCCAGGCAGACATCAACCAAATCTTTCAGTGGGCTGCAGAAAACAATATGAAGTTCAACGATGAGAAATTTCAATTACTCAGATATGGTAAACATGAGGAAATTAATCGTCATCAGAGTACAAAACAAATTCTGGCCACAAAATAGAGCGAAACACCAACGTCAAAGACCTGGGAGTGATCATGTCGGAGGATCTCACCTTCAAGGACCATAACATTGTATCAATCGCATCTGCTAGAAAAATGACAGGATGGATAATGAGAACCTTCAAAACTAGGGAGGCCAAGCCCATGATGACACTCTTCAGGTCACTTGTTCTATCTAGCCTGGAATATTGCTGCACACTAACAGCACCTTTCAAGGCAGGTGAAATTGCCGACCTAGAAAATGTACAAGAACTTTCACGGCGCGCATAACGGAGATAAAACACCTCAATTATTGGGAGCGCTTGAGGTTCCTAAACCTGTATTCCCTGGAACGCAGGAGGAGAGATACATGATTATATACACCTGGAAAATCCTAGAGGACTAGTACCGAACTTGCACACGAAAATCACTCATTACGAAAGCAAAAGACTTGGCAGACGATGGCACCATCCCCCCAATGAAAAGCAGGGGTGTCACTAGCACTTAAGAGACCATTACAATAAGTGTCAGGGGCCCGAGACTGTTCAACTGCCTCCCAGCACACATAAGGGGGATTACCAACAGACCCCTGGCAGTCTTCAAGCTGGCACTGGACAAGCACCTAAAGTCAGTTCCGGATCAAGCCGGGCTGTAGCTCGTATGTTGGTTTGCGTGCAGCCAGCAGCAACAGCCTGGTTGATCAGGCTCTGATCCACCAGGGAGGCCTGGTCTCAGACCGGGCCGCGGGGGCGTTGACCCCCGGAACTCTCTTTCCCGGTAAACCCAGGTAACAGATAAGTGAAATATAGATATGTGGATATAAATCCATGTGTATTCCTGTTAACCCTTGGGCCTAGTTCCTAGGTCTTTTGGTATCCATATCTCTCGCCT
>NW_026490485.1:0-23531 GCF_026875155.1 Cherax quadricarinatus
GGGATTTTTTCCTATGAAAAAAGGTTTGAGGGAAATGGGCCCGGACGACACTGGAGGCAGGGGGTCAGGGGAAAAACATGAAACGCATAAAAAAATTGGGGAATAGACAAGGTGGACAAAGACGGGATGTTCCGAGAAGGGACACGACACATAGGTCCAATTGGAAGTTGAAGACTTAGATGAATCAAAGGGATGTTGGGAAAAGTATTTCTTCACCCACGAGTGTCGGGGAAGGGGAATATTTGGGGAAGCGATGTAGTGGAGTCAGGACCCATACATAGCTTTAAGCAGGGGTCGTAAAGCTCATGGTTCAGGGAGAGGGCTAGTAGCGCCCAGTGAAGAGCGGGGCCAGGAGCTTGGACCGCCCCCTGCAACCCTCAACTAGGTGAATACACACACACACCCCACACACACACACACACACACAACAAACAAACAACAAACACACCACACACAACACCCACACCCACACACACCCCCAACCACAAAACCACACCACACACCCACACACACCACACCACACACACCAAAAACCACCAAACACACAAAAAAACCCACACACTCACACACCCCAACACACACACAAACAAACAAACAACACACACACAAACAAACAACAAAACCCACACACACACACACACAAGCACCACACACACACACACACGCACCACAGCACACACCACCCCCCCCCCACACACACACACCACACCCCACACAAAACACAACACAATCCTGAATAAAGGCGAACGAGTGAAGAGGGAAGAGCTGAAAAAAGTATGCAAGATGTCTTCAAAAGAAAAAATTAGGAGAAAAAAAGGGAAATAGGAGGGGGGAAACCCAGCCCCCAGATATTTTCAAAAATTATTCGACCCCATCTCTCCCCGGGTCCTTTCAAAACCCACCATGGGCAAAAACTCAATATAATCCAAAACCTTCCCATTTTTTCATTTTTCCCACTATAGCCCTTGCACTTATTCCTTTAAAGATGCCTATTTCAATCTCGCACTATATCCCTGCTGACATACGAAAGAGGGGGAATCTGCAAGCCTGAGAGCAATCACACGGTACAAATGGAACAAATAAATAAGAGTAGTGAAATGTGCAAAGAAAGGTATAAATCCCCAAATATAAAGTTTGAACATGTGCAACATCTGGTATCTTTATTGTAGACGTTTTGCCATCCGTGGTTTTTTTAATCGATTCTAGGCATAATTAGAAGAAATAGAACTATATACAAAAAATGAGGGAATCAGTCCCTCAGCCCTTGAGTTAGTGTTACAGCAAACGGGTGGTGGGAATCTGGGAAGCAAAGGCAAAAAGACTGGCGGTTATATAGGCGTCGTGGGTAGGGACGGTAGAGCGAAGGCATAGTCACTGGTTGCGGGAAATTCCCCAGTGGAAGTAGATCCTACCCAAAGGATGGGTTTTGTTGTAGTAGCCCTGAAGAAGGCTTGTAGTGTCTCTAACCAAAAGTCGTAAAGTTACACTGTCCGACAAGTTGTGCAAGAAAGGTATAAAATACCTACAATATGAAAATTAAGACAAATGTGCAAACAACTAACCCATCACTTTGAGCTGTAATAGGTAACAGCTCTTAGCTTGTCAATAAAGTTTCAGGAATCCTTAAATTAACGTGTTGTTATATAGCTTGTCAATAAAGTTAGGGATCCTTAACATAAACCTTGTCCATACCCTTGTAAAAATAAAAGTGATAGAGTGAGAGGAGGAGAGAGAGAGAGAAGAGAGAGAGAGGAGAAGAGAGAGAGGAAGAGAGTGAGAAGAGAGGAGAGATGAGAGGGCGGAGGAGAGGAGAGAGGGAGAGAGAAGAGAGAGAGATGAGAGAGAGGAGGAGAGAGACAGACAGGACAGACAGACTGACAGACAGACAGGACAGACAGAGCAGCCAGACAGACAGACAGACAGACAGACAGACAGACAGAGACAGAGACAGAGACAGAGAACAGAGACAGACTGACAGACAGAGAGACAGTCAGACAGATAGACAGACAGACAGAACTGACAGACAGACAGACAAAGAACGAGAGAATAACGAGCAGGGTGGTAGGTATCTGAAAGAGATCGTTAGGGCAAGAGCACATAAACTGTTGATAGACCACAAACATACAGTGATGATCTCTTGGGTGACATAAAGTTCTTCCAGGTCAAGGAGCATATTGAAACTGATGATGTTTTCTTGGCGGTGATAACGAATTTTAAAAACCTTTACCAGGCTGGGCAATTAATTTCTGGTCAACGCGAATTTTCAACAAAGGATTCATCTGTTGAGGAGATCTTACGGGATGGTTGAATCTGGTATTTGGCTGCAGATGATTTTCCAGAAACAGTAGATAATTATCGAAAATTTTTGACAAAATTTACTGAAGGGAATGGTCATGAAGTTCCCTTAATCTTACATTTTAGTAAAGCGACTCGTATAGACGGTCTTGTTTCATCTCAGAATTAAAAAACTAACCAATCATTTAAAAATTCTTTGCCAGATTATTATTGAATTTGGATAACATTGTGCTGTTAAACATCTGTGTTAAAAAAATCATCAGGATAGACGGCAACATGAGTGACGACTGATGACACAAATAATTATTGTCTTTGCTACCTGTGCAGCTAGGCCAGTGAGGACCGGAAATTCAATTTGTTGACAAATGTAGAAGACGTTAATGGTTCAGAATATACATTTGACATTTCGTATTCAAGTAAGTCTAGGATATAAAGAAGGCCATCACTTCAGAAATGTCGGACTGATTCCGCGATGCCCACAAACACACCTAAGCTACTGACTCCAGTTTTTGTCATTTCTCCCTTTTTTTTCTTCTACTTATTCTAAGTTTTTCATCTTCTTTCCCAGTGTTCTTCCTCTGAACGTTCAAAGAAGCTTTTGCTAGCACGTCTTAGGGCTTCAGAATTCCTGCAGAAGATGTTAACATTGCAGGGTCGATGATAAGTAAGTACATGTGCAACGCTAGGAATCCATTTGTTGAAGCGTTTCTCCTGGCTGCGGTTTCATCAGTCGGAATACAAAGATGAATCACACTCCCTAGAGACAGCAACATTTGGTGGAAGATAAAGTAGAAAAACGTAAATTGTGTGTTCAGTCCATCATGTAGGCCTATAAGCAGGTAGCATTTGTCCAAGTAGAGCTTTTGTGTAACATAGAAAATGAGGAGTAGCAGGTTGGACGTAGGTCACAGGTTGAGCAGAGATCATCTGCCAGATCGCCAAAACAGTTACACCACGTGACGTCATGGGGACTTATTGCGCATGGGTCACCTGTCCGTCTTGCACACTGTTGACCTAGTCAGTTTTAAAACTTAGGGCCACAGTCATGGCTAGAACCGGTTAACAATATCATCATTTCTGTTTTTATTAAATGCCTGCAGAGAACGTATTGTGTTCCATATTCTACTTGCTCCTGCAGTGTTGTAAATGACTTATTTTTAATTGGGGAAAATAAAATATGGTGTTTATAACGTGGGAAAGTGCTAAATAATGTCGGCGTTTTGTGGACACGTTTGATGAAGTGAAATCACACTGTCACTAGAGGAAGAGTTGGAAAGATGTCGGCGAGGTCAAAGAATAAGTGGCTTTGTGAGTGATAGTTTGTGGTGTGATGTAGGCTTGATGAACTGTTATAATGTGTTTACTGAATGCTCACGTAGGGCCTAAGAGGTGCCCCTGGCCCTGATGCATAAGTGGGGTGTGTGTGAAGGTGAAGGCAAAACACAAAAATAGGAGGGTTTACCAGCCGGTAGGGGACGTGGCCATAGTAATTTATTATCAGCTTTATTTTAATCACATTTGCGACAGACTTTTCTTGAGTAAATAAGGTTTGTAATGGTAGTGAGGTAGAGGTGGTATGGCGGTTTTGTGTTGTTATATACTAGTTTGTAGTAATTTATGCTTTTTTTTAAATGAAAGTTTATTTGCCTTTCCTTGAATTGGTTGACCTGTGTTGATTGATAAATCACGGTATTGGGCACAGTTTAGCTCTGTATGTGAGGATTATAAGGGATTGCTTCCCCTGGGAGGTTTTTTATTTGAATATTTTTGTGTAATTAAAGCCAATGAGTTTACCCCTGATAGTGTTTACTCCTAAGGCCCCACTAAAACTTCATAGGCCCCACTAACTTCTGGGGCCCCATTTAACTTCCTACGTCGCCACTAAAATAGGAATTTGTCTGATAGAATTATCAAACACTTGAGATAATTACTTTATTACCTGGAAGGGTCAATAATTATTTTTATTTAGGGAGACCTTAAGCCTCGGGTGGTTCCATGAAGTGTTTGAATCACAGGAGGAATTACAATAAAAATATTCACAGTAAATAATAAAATTTAACGTTTCTTCAGGTGTAAGTAAAAAAGTATTTTTATGCCAGTATTTTATTTGGGAGTTATTTCAAGAAGTAATTCCCTAAGAATGTATTATATTTTTGATATAACAATTTCTGGGCGGGAAGATGGTAAGCAGTGTCATTTGAAATTTGTGATTTGTTATTTTGTGATTTTTTCCATTCGTTCGTTTTCTGTTATAATATTAGCAGGCTTTTCTCTAAAAATTTTTCTAATTATTTTCAAATTGTATGGAAGCAGTAGAAATTCTAGTGGTACAGAGGTCTTGGAGAAGACTCTCCTGTTAACTTCCACTCCAATAATGCGAGTAATGAAGCCGAGGGTTTAAGGTTAAAATAGCCCAAATTCGGAAATAAAAAGACTGACGAGAACGAATGTATGAAGCACCAGAAGGAAAAGCAGTTAGCAATCCTTAAGGGACATAGAAAGAGAGAAAGGGAGAGAGAGAGTTTGCTTCTCAGCCGGAGGACTCTGAAACAATTACCTATTATTTTAGTGTGAAGAATCTAGAAAACTTTACTCCCCATTTTTTGGAAAGAACGCACCGGACAATTTTTCCCGTTATTGAAGAAGATTCCGAATCATGCTGTGGCCAAATAATGAATGGACAACCTTTAGCACAATCCCAGTTAACTGGCAGAGGAGCATGCAAGCAGCTAGTTCTCTAACTAAAGCATGAATTTACAAGGATTATGAGAAGTTGAAGGAGGTTGTTTTGCTTGCTTTTGAGATGTTGCACAGAGAGATATAGAGAGTTTTAAGTGGACTGACGTTTCAGCAGATCCGACTTTGGCAGCAGTACACGGATATGTGACGATTGTCGCTACTGATTTGTGGTGTCGATTCAAAGATGTGGCTGGTAAATGATAATTTTTTTACGGGGATTTTTACAAGCAAATCCGGGAAACAGGGGTGGGGATTGTGAACCCATGGCAAAGTAAGTCCTGAAGCTCCCTAAGGCCAGTGTTGTTATACACTGGGTCACTGGCCATGGGGTCTAATTCAGCCTAGTAGGTTATATTTGCTTTACACACCAACTGGAGGTTAGCATGAGCCACCATGTGACCAATAAAGTGCAAGTTATACGCAGACGAAATCCCACACCAGCGTAGCTGTGTCAAGTCCCTTTTAAAGCCTCTGCATGACTCACGAAATCGTAATAACAAGATTGTTAAACAATTCACCTAACAATTGGAGCCTGAACCCATAGTGAACTCCTAAAAACTCACCAGGTTAACGCACTGGCTTTGTGAGTGTTTAGGGGAGGAGAGCTCACTCGCTAAAAGTTTAAGTCACCATTCCGTTCCTGATTTAATTACCTTAATTTTATTAGGGGATCTTTTAAACAGTGTACTTGTGAGGTAAGTATTTAAAAGAATTACCATGCCTTGGTGCTGAGGTGATAGGTTCTCAGCAACAAAGAAATATGAAGTAATTATCGCCCAGGAACATGCTAATTTAATTTCTCTCCACCAAACCAGTAGGAGAAAGAATTTTAAAAGTTAAGCAAATTTTTTTTTTTAAGCCCACACAACGCCACTAGCTTTTAAAACTCTACTTACGACCGGACTCCTGGAAAACCCCAGGGTTGACAGCTATTCTCAAGTACCAGTCCAGGGAGAATGGTTAAGTCAGCAGCTCCAGGTCAGAAACCGGGAAAACGGAGGATAAAGCCCAGTTCTCCAGGGGCAAGGGCCCAGTCTACTCCAAATGGCCATGGAACTTCAAAGGCTTATTATGCATTATTTGTAATAAAATAGGGCAATCAAAACAGCAGTGTCTGCGAAAGATGTTTAGGTACGTGTTCCCAGCACACAAGCTGTAAAGCTAGTATTTAAGTTTATGTAAAAATGCTCCAGAAAATCCAACTGCTTTGGATCATCGGATTAAGGTTTTTTCAGTAGTCCAAAGCGGGTTAGTACCAAATGAAGGTAGGGTAGAAGGTGTATGTCTTTAAGTGACGGATGTATTACTTTTATTCTGTTGTGCTGGGGTGTATTTACCAGTGCATGGAAGATCTCTACACTGGGTTGAATGTTTGTTCTACAGGAATAATGGAATTCCACTGTCGTGGACTCGATTCATAAGTTGTGAGATGGAGTCCTGCGTGCATCTGGTTACCTGCCTGTTGAAAGTGCAGGCGTCTACTTTTAGTTTAGGTAATAATGTTTTGGGTCTCCGGTAGTGTAAGGACTATTTAGTTTAGGAGAGAGGAAAGACCTGTTCAATACTAGTTTTTCTAACAAAAAAAAACTAGTGCCAACTGGGCCTGGACTGGCTTGGATAACCTGTCCAACTGAGTTGGCCTGCGGGGAGAGACTTAGAGCAGGAGAGTAACGGTTCCAGATGGAACCCAGTTGAGTGGGGTTCAGGGTGCTGGCATGGGAGTGAATACTCTACAGCAGCTGATTGAAGCGCTCAGGTAAGCGTGTGAAGCCACGGAATGCTTATTCGGTTGTCAGCGCTACGGAGGCGGCTATCCCAGATTTAACAAATGGTTCTTTTGCCAGGAGTAGAACAAATGAATAAAATTTTGCTTTGAGGAAGTATTACCAGGTGAAGTTTAGGCAGCATTCGACCAAGCGGTTATGTCAGGAAATTGTGTGTCAGGTTCTGATTTTTTTACAGATTTCCATAGGAGAACATTTAAGAATTGAGATGGGGGGGGGAAACTGGTAATGAGTGTTTACTAATCTCTTTCTTTAAAATTTGAATAATGGTAGTCGAAGTTCAGCAAATTCAATAGGCACTGTGGGGTTGGTAATATTACGAACAGTGGTTGATGGAAAAAAAACAATATTTTGTCTTGAGGGTTCTCAACGGATGGCACAATGAGGATGTACACTAACTGCCGCAGTATGGGGTAACCGCAAAATCGTAAAATAAGACGCTAGACCTGCCTGGAGTTCTACCTGGAGGGCATTCAGGAGATCAACGCCCCCGCGGCCCGGTTTCACGGACACGGCCTTCCGCTGGATCAGGGCCTGATCAACGAGGCTGTACTGCTGTCGCAGCAATCCAACGTTTAAGAACAACTGCCGGCTGATCGACACCCGTCTTTAGGTATCTGTCAAGCTCACTCTTGTGAGACACCAGGGGTTTCCCGTAATGCCCCTTATTGCTGGTGGGAGCCTGCGCAGGTTTATGTGATTTTCATGACCTTGTGTATCCAGTGGCTTCTTGTATGTAATGCAACTGGGGCTCTTTCTTATACTTGAGATTTGTGTGGGTCATGAAAAGCTCAGAGAGTTTTATAAACGAATTAAATGGTTACACAGCCAGGGTTTTGCAATTGGGAGCCGGTTATATTGATGTTTCTCCTATTGTTGCTATAGCGTAGAGTTTGTTACTAGTGAACTACTTGCGAGTTTAAATATCAACAAATTTTGCCTCAATAAATAAAATTAACTTTGGTGTGGGTACACAGCACCTTTTTATACATATATCAGACACTTCTCACACTGTTACTGTCTAAAGTGCACTAGTTTCCTTCGTCTAATGAAGACGCACAACCTCAAAATCTCACTAGATAGGTTTTTTATATTTCCAAATTGGTGAATCATTATGTTGAAGGTCATAGAGAATGTGGTTGCAGAGGCATTAACCCGTTTGAAAATCAATATATGTAAATGTAATGTGTAGGGTTCACATTTCTGACTCTTGTTTAGCAGTAGGGCAAGTAGAGGTTATTTCTCTGACCAATAAAGAGAGAAGCGACGTTAAGTTTTGGTGTGGGGTGCATCAAATTTTCCCGAATGTGTGTGTTTTAAAATGTTTACTCATTGACGTTTACATGTGGTTTACATGCCTAGGTAAGGTATGCATCACATGTTGGTGACCTATGGCTGCTGGATCAAATGTCGATTTCAAATTACAGTTACAGGTGAAGTGGTCCCTTGGTATGGCAAAGTGGTTTGTGGGGCGGTTGGGATATGTACGAACTACTGCTAGAAGCGGTGGTGATTCAACCATTGTTGTATTACTGAATAAGATAATGGTGCTGGTAAGAACAGTTCAGTGGACTCTCCGGGCAATAGTGGTGCTGGTGAATACGTAAAGTCGTTTTCGTGAACAACTGTAGTGGTGGTCCTAGTGAATATACAAGATGATCCTATGAACAACAGTACGGGTAATGGTGAGACAAAATTGTAGTACCAAGTGATCAGCAGAGGTTCTGGAGATAACAGTTAAGGTCCTGGATGTATACCGCGGGTCGAGGTGCTGATGAACTATTTTTGGTACTTACAAGAACGGAAGTGATCCTGTTGATCGACGCATTACTTATCTAGTGAATAACATTAGATAGAAACATTGTGAAACAACAACTTATGGTATGAGAGAACGACGTAACTTGTCCCTTGCTTGTGATCAAGGCAATCAACAGAGTGTTTCCTTGTGTACAACGTTATTTGTCGTGGTAAGGTAACAGTTGGGGTAACCTTCAATAATTGAAGTGATCCTTTTGATAATTAGAAAAATGGGGTTTATGTGAACAAACAGTGTTGACACTTGTGAAAACAGGCTGTTGGAGGTGCACATTAAACATGTCGACATATACACTGGACGTCATGAAGGCCGCTCCAGCTGGTATTATCGTAACACCGCCCTGCTCATTACCCCTCCTGCATTAAATTAAACGTCTGTGTATCCTCCTGCCGCCGTCATAACTAACTTTATCCTGTTACCAACACACATTATATCACAAATGTTTGCGGAACACCTTGTCGGTAGGTGGAAAACCCTCTTTACCACTAATGCATGATTTGTTCCATTAACACTATTTCAGCCATCACTGTGGCACCATCACCATGCTGCAGCACCATCACCAATGCAGCAGCACCACAACCATGCTGCAGCACCATCACCATTTGCTGCAGCACCCCATCACCATGTCAGCACCATCACTATGTGCAGCACCATCACCATGCTGCAGCACCTCACCATGCTGCAAGACCATCACCATGCTGCCTGCAACCACCACCATGCTTTGCAGCACATCTCCATGCTGCAGCACCACAACCATGCTGCAGCACATCTCCCTGCTGCAGCACCATCACCATGCTGCATCAGAGCACCATCACCATGCTGCAGCACCATCACCATGACTGCAGCTACATCTCCCATAGCTGCAAGCACCACCCCCATGCTGCAGCAACAAATCACCATGCCGCAGCACCATCACCAGGCCTGCTGCACAATCACCAATGCTGCAGCACCACCACCCTGCTGCAGTCACATCTCCATGCTGCAGCACCCACCACCAGTGCTGCCGCCACCATCACCATGCTGCCAGCACTATCACCCATGCTGCAAGTCGCTCCCACCACCATGCTGCAGCACCAATCACCAGCTGCTGCACCATCCACCATGTTGCTGCACCACCCACCATGCTGACAGCACCATCTCCATGCTGCTGCACCCACCACCCATTGCTGAGCACCATCACCATGCTGCAGGACCATCACCATGGCTTGCGCACCATCACCATCGCTGCAGCACCATCACCATGCTGCAGCACCATTCCACCATGCTGCGGCACCACATCACCATGACTGGCTGCACCATCCCACCATGCTGCAGCTCACCAAAACCACCATGCTGCAGGCACCATCACCATGATGCAGCGCCTCCACCTTTGCTGCAGCACCATCACCATGCTGCCGCACCACCGCCATGCTGCAGCACATCACCATGCCGCAGCACCATCACCATGCTGCAGCAACACCACCATGCTGCAAGCACCATTCACCATGCCCCAGCACCATCACCATGCTGCAGGCACCACACCATGCTGCTGCGACCATCACCATGCCTTGCTGCCACCAGCATCTCCATGCTGCTGCACTCACACCATGCTGCTGCACATCACCATGCTGCAGCACCATCACCATGCCCAGCACCATCACCATGCTGCAGCACCTATCACCTTGCTGCAGCACCCATCACCATGCTGCTGCACCATCACCATGCTGAGCCATTCACCATGCTGCTGACCATCACCATGCCACAGCACCATCGCCATGCTGCAGCACCATCACCATGCTGCGAGCACCATCACATGCTGCTGCTCCATCACCATGCTGCATCCGCACCCCACCATGCGTGCAGCACCATCACCATGCTGCTGCACCATCACCATGCTGCAAGCACATCACCATGCTGCTGCACCTCACCATGCCTGCTGCACCATCCCATGCTGCAGCACCACCACCATGCTGCAGCACCATCACATGACAGCACCATCACCATGCTGCAGCCACCACTCCATGCTGCAGCACCATTCAGCCATGCCACAGCACCATCACAATGCTGCAGCACCTTCAATATTTTTCTGCATTTCCTTTTTTCTTTCAGGGACAAATAGCAGAACAGCATGATGTTTTCCGTTGCAGAGGGACACATTTTGGGTGTATTTTTATATTACAATCTCGATAAGAATGTTGGCCCGAGCAAATGCTACTAAATCTGCCTTGAGTACTGCATTTGTTGGTGTTGATGACCAAAGGCTAGAAACACTTTAAAACATTGTGTCACACTGACAAAATCGTTCATCAAGAGCGATTTTGGTCAGGTGTACTTGGTGCCAAAACATTTGAAAGCCATTTTGTCACACACAGTTTGGCCTTCTCAGGTGTCTCAAGATATTAACTTTAAGGCATTACTTGTGTTGTTAGGTTAGAGAATTTATGTGCTTCTACCCCCAACGCCCTGTAAATTCTCAGAATTCTCTGTATTAAATGTCCTTCAACAATTTTTCATTCGACTGCTTGTTTCATGCAACTGTAGGATTCTGGCAACAAACACAGTCCTCTGAGCTTGATAGCTCTCGGGTGCAACTGGAGGTAACACCAGAAGTCTTCAGTTTTTTCAAGGGACTTCATGCTTCAGCAGTGAAGATAACTTTTTCGAAGAGAGGAGAAGTACTGGCTCCAGCGAGGGTTTGGACTACATCCAATGGAGCAACAGATTGAATTCGAGCAAATGAATTGCTAGAAGTTCTTTCATCGATTTTTGGTTTCCATCAATACGTTAATCTTACTCGTATCCTCGCAAGATGTCTAGGGAGGAACAGCTGGAGGAGTTTCTTAACAAAAAGGGATCTTCCTTAATGTTATTAACATCCTCTTTCAGTGACTTATGAGGTCAGCCCCTTAAGTTGACCTATCTCGAGTGGTGAGGGGGAAAAGGGCCCAAGGCATAAGATCGGCCGGATTTAAAAACCACACGGGATACCGAATCATATGATAGTTGCCCCGCCCGGTTGTGGTTTCTATGTCAGCCCTCCTAATATACAACAGTTCTAGTCCCCACCAAACAGTATGGCCACTGAGGTAAAAACCTACGTAAGAAGAAAATAGTTCTTCAGATACAAAACCTTTTTACCCTCACATCATTTTCTGCTGGTGCATACAACAATTACAAAGGGATACCCTCTGCCCCATCCCCAACCATCCACGCGCAATATTTCCCCCCTCCCTCCCCCCCCCCACCCCCCGTCCCCCCCCCCTCCGCCCTCACTTCTTAGCAACCAAACGGGCGCGCTCCCTGATAATATACCTACAACCTTTCAGACGTACAGATGGCAGGGAGTCAGACCCGAAACCCCTCCACTCGACCACCACCATGCCTCTTTCACACTGGTACTCAGTCCATTTACGTTCACCAGTCATACACCTAAGGCACTCTTTATAGTTTCCAAACCCTTTCCTCCTTCTTCATTATCCAGGGCCTCCTGCCCCAGAGCCAGCACAAGGCTTCACACATCAAACCCCCCTTTTTTGCGTATGCCTCGTATCGTATGACTACCTCGACATGTGCTCTTCCTTCCTCCCAGACCTCGCGCCGGCGTCAGGACATAACTGAGTCTGACGCGCCGCTCTCTTCCTGTGATGCCCGCCCACATCCATGTTATCTAATGAGGTTCCTCACGATGTACCTCACCATCACCAGCCTCGTTCACAGCACACGGCGTACAACTCATATCTTATAGTTGGCCACGTCAACCCTATGGTTTTTATCATTACTATTCCTCTACAGGCAAACGCCGCGTGCCTCTCACCAGCTCAGGAACAACATGTCTGTTAGCGGCGTCATGTCCTTAACACTTCCTGAAGCCTTCATCTAGAGCCTGCACCCTCCCCGGCACTCTCGCACAGCTGTACCTTTGCCCTTGCCTAGTAAACAGATCCTTTTTACGTCACAGTTACCTCCACACACGCCATTCTCCTCTTTGAAATCCTCACCTCTCGACTCTCACAAGCGCCCAAGCCCTTGCTTTCGCGTGGGGCTCTCAACACAACAGCTATTCACGCTGGTTAACTGGTGCTTCACCAGTTTGTGCAGGCGCCTTCTCAGCTTCACCACACGCTGCCGCCATATGAGTAGTACGCCCCACATATTCTGCACGTTACGTCTCTGTTCCGGCATACGATACGCCATAACTTGCGTCCTGGAAGTCCTCCAACTCGACCGTAAGACGGTATGGATGTACTCAGAGTCATCTTCAGGGAAACGGTACCCCTCCAGACTGCCCATGTAAGTCAACTGCGTCCACTTGCCATGTTGTGCCAGATGTACCGGTTCAATATGCTCAAATACATTCTGATGTCAGCCTCCTTGCCTCAAATGGGACATTACGAATTTTAACCCACGTATAGATGGCGAGATACGTCGATCTAAACGCACCTTCCTGCTGGAGTTGCCGTCAAAGACTCACGTCTAGGGAATCTCGTCACCAAAGACTCGTACACGGAAGTAAATCGGTTTGACGAGATTCTGGTAAGCCCATTCAGGGCTACACCCCATACCATCCTCTATCGTCCTGGATTCTAGGTCTCCCTAAGATTGTTGGAAGTAATACCTGCGCTGAAAGAGTGTGAAATTCCCCCACGACGGGCTCAATTATCCAATGGTATTTACGGGCCTCCGTCACATCAGCGCCATGTTGGATACAAGTTAGCTCGCTGAAAACAGCAGAGGGGTGCAGACACAACCGCACTCTACCGTGTTAGGCAGCGAATGTATTTCAGCTAGGGCTGTATATCCATTTTGTACATGTACTTGTAGAAAATAAAAGATTATTATTTATATTAAAAAAATTTGATTTGTTGAATGCACTGGATAACTGGAGGAATGCTTCTTTGGTCAACTTCAAACTTTTAATATGGTGCGTTGGCTTCATCTGAAGGTCTGTGTTGTACCCGGCTGATTAAACCCCAGTTCGCCGATTGTACAAAAATGTACAATGGACTTCCATTAAAAATGGTGACTGTGTTCTCATCCACTTCAGTCCTTAACGTTGATGCATTTTATGAAGAAAGGGACCTGGAAAATTTGCAGATATACGATACCAGTCTAGGGAAAATTGAAGTGGTTGGATTCGTATGTAATTGGCGACCTGGATCAAGTTATCAACATTAAGAACATAAGAAATATAAGAAAGAAGGAACACGGCAACAGGCCCTACGACATGCGAAGAGGTCACTTCCATTAAGGAAGGAGACGGCCACAAACCTGGTGGCCGTGCTCAACATCACCACACTCTATGTATTTATCCAACCTATTTTTAAAACTACACATCACTCAGTTGTCGATGACGGTATCGGGAGTTTGTTCCACCTCATCCACAAACTCTATTCCCAAACCAGTGCTTTCCTATATCCTTCCTGAATCGAATTTTCCAATTGAAGCATTGCAGCGAGTCTTGTATTGGCTGTGATATTTTCAGCAGCTATTTACATCCCCTTTATCGTATTTCTGTTTTCCATTTATACACCTCCATTCAATTTCCCCTGATTTCTACGTCTTTCTAGAGAGTGCAGATCAGGCGAACCTCAGTCTAATCCTCATAGGGAAGAATTTGATACATGGGATAACTTTGTCCTCCTCCTCTGTACGTTTTCAGGCATTCATATCTATTAAGTAATATGGTGACAGGAACTGTGCGCAATTATCTAAATGAGGCCTAACCAAAGAATATTGAGTTGAACAACGGGGACTTCTGGTATTCATACCTTCTTGATATGAAAGCAAGGATTTTGTTAGTTTATTTGCAAACACTTAGGCCGTTGTTCTTGGTTTCAGATTACTGCTAAAGAACTCCTACATCTTCTTCTAATCAGTAGTATTAAGATCTACACTATTCGAGTTTATAAGCGGCATGCATGGTTTTTGTCTGTTCAAATTTAGACTTTGCATTTGTTATATTAATAATGCATCTGCCACTTCTCCGACCACTGCATCAGTCCTAATTCAAATCATCCGGAGTGGCACAAGTCCTCAATAGAATGAATTGAATCCGCCTATTTTGGTGTCATCAGCAAATTTGCTTATGTCGCTATTTTATTTACTCATCTATATCGTTTCTTTGACAACAACAGGCCCAACACTGACCTGAGGCAACACCGATTTGTGACGTGCACCATTCTGATTCTCATATTTATGCAACTCTTTGCTGCCTATTTTTCATGCATGCCTAGATACCAGGAAAAAAAAGTTCTTCCTATCGTGTGTCTTAAGTTTCCTCAAGTCTCTGATGTGTTACTCTAGTGAAAGCCTTACATGCAGTCTATATACCCACAAAATCATATTCATTACCATGATCTACCTCCTAAAAACACCTTAGTGAAAAAAGTTAGTAAATTCGTGAACTCCCCCTTAGTAAAACCGTTGTTGGAGATTCATTTATCAATTTATGCCTATCAAGATGGATTCGAATTGTCTCGGCAATTATTGCTTGCCATAATATTTTCCCACTATGGAGGTTAGGGGAGGGGGGAGGGGGGGGAAGGGGGGTGTCTTATTGGTCTATCGTCCGAAGCTAAGACCTGTCACCTGCCTGTAAATAGGTGTAGTTACATTTGCCATTTTTCCACTTATCAGGCACTATTCCAGTTTGCAGTGAATATGTTGAAAAGCTTAGCCAAAGGTTTGCAAGTCCTCTTTACATTCTTTAAAACCTTGCAAACAATTTCGTCAGGGCCCTGGGGATTTGTTAGGGTTTTAATTTCTCTATTGTGGTGAGGACCATGTCATGTTACTGCAATTTGTGAATAGTTTATTATCGTCCTGTTCTACATATTTTTTTATTTTTGCAATTTCGCTAGTATCTTCCTGAGTAAAGACTGAGAGAAAGTAAGAATTGAAAATTTCACACATATCCCTATCACTGTCAGTGATCTGACCAGAGTTACTCTAAAGTGGGCCTATCTTGTCCCTAATCTTATTTCCATTAATTTCTCGACCTGCGGGGAGAGAGGACGCTTCTACAGTTTCTCTTGTATGCCACCTGGTGAGAAAAACATAGCATTATCACCAAAATGGCGGACCATATGAGCTGGCGTATACATACTGTCTGCATCGAGCTAGTACGGGGATCTTTAAGCAGCAATACGATGAACGTTCTCCTCCAGGAATTATCAGGTACGTTTATGGAATCCCCAATGAAGAGTTGTATGGTGTGGCGCTGAACGCATATCAAGGGTCTTTGTGAAGTTCATGAGGGCCGGTTTCTACTACAGCATCGTCGACGAATTTCAAGAATGGAGAATGAGCATAAATTCGGCAGTGGAGGTGTGCATGCATGACGTCTCCAAGTATTATACCTGGGTGAAGGTACGGAATGTACCTTTTGAGGAGACAGCATATAGCCTTCAGGATGTTTTCAGCGGTTATGGGGCTGTCCATTCGGCGAGCATGGACGGCCCGTATGAGGGGCTGCCGGAAGGATCCTTCACACTGAAAATGACTCTGAGGCAGCCGATACTATCCTATGTCCCTTTGATCGGCCATAGGACTCAAGTTTTTGTACACTATGCGGGGCAGAGGAGGACATGCCATTTATGTGACTCTTATGAGCACTTGACGGCACAGTGCCTCCAGAGACAGGGCCCTAGGGTGCAAGAAACATCTTCTGGGGACAAGCAGTTAGAAGCCTTGGACGTTGTGCCGGGTGATATGGAAGGTCAGAGGAAAGGCCTATGGATTGAGGAGGTGGAGAGAACTGAGGTGGCTATGGGGACGTGCGTCACTCTCCCAGAGGATACGGGGGAAGGGGGAATATCACTTCCTGATGGACCATTGGATACTGCAGAATCTGCTCAGGAGGGGATGTTGGAGGCAGTTTTGAAGGGTTTTTTGGAAGAGTCGGAACATGGTGTAGGTGACGAGAGGTTGTGTGGTGTCAAGGAGATGGATGGACAGCAAGGGGGTGAGGAAGACTTGAGTGAGGTTAGAATGGAGAACAATGTAGTGATGGAGGTTCATTAGGAAGACACGCTTGAAGAAGATATGTGTGTGGAGGGTAGCTCCCGCAAGAGATCAGCCGGGGTGTCGGACATGGACGAGGTCCTTACACCAGGGCAGCGCCCTGGGAAGAAGGCTTGGGCAACTGTGGTGGGAACGGCAAGCTAGGGGGGGTGCAATGGCGAAGTTCGGAGGGAAAGGACAGGGAGGGGTGGGTGGGCAGGAACGGGGGAATGCTAGAGGTAGCCTGAGACCTATGAAAGGGGGACCAAATAAGCCTCAGAGGCATAGGAGTAAGCCGCCATTCCTGTAAAGTTCAGGTGTGTACCTTTCAATGTAAACGGTCTTCAGACCGAGGTCAAGAGGGTGTGGTTAGAGTGGTTTTTAAGGAGATTTAGTGTTGATGTCTGTTTTCTGCAGGAACATAACCATAGGTTAGGATGTGAATTGGTTTTGAAAGGTTATAGGTTGTTTACCAGTAATGCTTTGAGATTGAAAGGAGGAGTGGCTGTGGCGGTAAAGGAGACCAGTCCTTTGCGTGTCCCGGGTTGGGAGGAGGGGGGGAGGGTTGTCAGGGTGGATGAGTTTTGTGGGGTAAGGAGGGTATTACAACCCAGGAGTCCCAAAGGCCTGTTATCCTGGGAGTAAAGGGAGCAAAATAAACACAGCAGATAACTTTTGACTTATATTATCCTTCACCAATTTAGAACAGAAGTATGTACACTATATACACTATGTAAAGCAATAGGTATTAGTGCACTCCACGGTAAGCAAGGCAGAATAGAAGCCACTAGAGAGCAGACCGTGCTTCAACCAGCTCTAGAATGGGAATGACAAGGGCAGACAGGTGAGTGGTACCCATATAATCTCTGCGATTGCCAAAACCATCTTCTCATTGGCTGGAACCTGGGTAATGATTGAAAGACGGGGCCCCATCGTCAACCCTTAGTCCCCTGGTTCGCTGGTTGGGGGAGATAGCCTTTCAATGAGGGAGTACATGCGCCGAATAAAGGTTACGTACTCTTTGCCTGCCACAGAGGGTTTGTTTTGTGGGGGTGTACAAACCGGCGACTAGTAATGCTAGAGTAAAAGGGGAATTTTGTATGAGATGTCACGGTGTATCGTTTGTGGGGTTTACCTGCTTTTACAGTGCTTGGGGGGGGATTGGAATTGTGTGATTAGGAATGAGGATGTGGTTCTGAGGGGGCAGGTTGTGTTTTGAGGGTTCTGAGAGACGTATTGCGGGATGTTGGGGTTGTAGTTGTGGTGGGGAGTAAGGGGTATAGAATGGAGCACACCTTATTCTTAGGGGATATGAAGCAAGGTTAGATAGGATTTATGTCAGACAGGGAATAGGTGTGGAGAGAGTGAGGACTTCAGATGTGGGCTTTTCTGATCATCGTGTACGGTAATTGCTGATTTCAGGGTAGATGGTACAGTGCGAGTTTATGCGGGATACTGGAAATTGAATGTGAGGCTACTTAGGGAGGATGGTGAAGGTACAGGATTTGCAGATTGGTGGATGTCCTTTTGGGAGACTAGGAACGGGGCGATGAATTTGCTGGATTGGTGGGAAATGAGAGCTAAGGTAGGTATTACAACCCAGGAGTCCAAATGGCCTGTTATCCTGGGTGTAAAGGGAGCAAAATAAACACAGCAGAAAACTTTTGACTTAAATTATCCTTCACCAGTTTAGAACAGAAGTATGTACACTATATACACTATGTACAGTGATAGGTATTAGTGCACTCCACGGTAAGCAAGGCAGAATAGAAGCCACTAGAGAGCAGACCGTGCTTCAACCAGCTCTAGAATGGGAATGACAAGGGCAGACAGGAGAGTGGTACCCACATAACCTCTGCAATTGCCAAAACCATCTTCTTACTGGCTGGAACCTGGTTACTGGTTGAACGACGGGGCTCCATCGTAAACCCTCAGTTACCTGGTTCGCTGGTTGGGGGAGATAGTCTGTGAATGAGGGTGTGTACATGCGCCGAATAAAGGTTACGTACACTTTTCATGCCACACCCCCGCCTTCAGAAGGCTCAGGATTAGGCTGCCACCTCCCAGAGGTAACCGTGCCGCCATGGCACAAAATAATGAGACCGCCTTTCTTCTAAACCATCCAACTCTTAGATAGAGCTCAGCTTTTCTCGTGACAAAAAGCCAAACCCTAAACTCAGAGCGAGACAGCAGACAGTCAGGCTAACATAGGTCCAAGATACAGGCGGACGGTAGCCCGTATCCCCTCGCTTAAAAAAAAAACCCACACCAGGGGATAAAAAAAGAGCTTGGAAGGGGTTACCACAAGTAACCTAACATATCCTAACCTAATATATAATTATATATTGTTAGACTCTAGATAAAGAGTCTGCCAACATATTGTCTTTGCCGACAATATATTTAATTCTGAGAGAGTAGGGTTCTAGTCTGAGCGTCCATCTCATGAGCCTTGTGTTGTGGTTCTTCATGGCTTGGAGATATACTACAGGATTGTGATCACTGTAGACAGTGAGCACCTGCGAAGTTTGTCCCACGTATACATCAAAGTGCTCCAAAGCCAGTACCAGCGCGAGGGCTTCATTTTCAATGGTAGAGTAAGCCCTCTGATGCAGCTGGAATTTGGCAGAGAAGAAGGCTACTACAGGCTGCAACTCCTCGTTCCCATTTTGCAATAGTACTGCCCCAACCCCAGACTCACAAGCATCAACCTGTAATGAGAAAGGTTTGGAGAAGTCTGGAGACAAAAGAATGGGTGCAGCACACAATAATCATTTTGCTTTGTGAAAAGCATCCTGAGCAACTGAAGTCCAAATAAAGGGAACTTTGTGATTGGTAAGAGAGGTAAGAGGGGCTACAACATCTGAAAAATTCTTACAGAATCTTCTGTAAAATCCTATCATGCTTAGGAAACGTTGAAGAGATTTCCTATCATGAGGAACTGGATAAACTTTAATTGCAAGAACTTTAGCAAGTTTAGGAGCAACTTTACCACTACCTACTTCATGGCCTAGAAAAGTAACAGTGGCCTGGCCAAAGGAAGACTTAGATAAATTAACAGTTAAAATGGAACTCTGAAAGGTCTCAGAAAGACCCTTAAGTCTAAATAGGTGTTGATCTCAAGTATCAGACACCACCACAATATCATCCAGGTACGCTGCCGTGCCTTCAAGTCCTTTAATAGCCTGATGGATAAGTTTCTGGAATGAAGAGGGGGAGTTTTTCATTCCGAAGGGGGGAACTGTATATTGATAATGACCTCCTGGAATTACGAAGGCAGAGATTTCCTTCACCTTATCCGTTAAAGGTACCTGATAGTAACCTTTAGGATGATCTAACTTGGACACAAAAGTAGCCTTACCCACAAAGTCGATTACGTCATCCAGACGAGGAAGAGGGTAAGCATCTGTGATTGTGACCTCATTCACCTTACGGAAGTCTGTACACATACGAAACCCTCCATCAGCATTTTTAACAAGGATGCACGGTGAAGCCCATGGACTAGACGACTCCTCCACTAATCCATGGTCTAACAGAAATTCTACTTCCTGCTGAAGTAGCCTCTGCTTTTCAGGATTAGCTCTGTAGGGGAGAGTTTAATAGGTTTAGAGTTTCCCACATCTACATCATGATAACCTAAAGTACATTTTTTCGGCACATCCGAAAAGAATATCATGGTATGACTGTAGAAGCGCAGTTAAACTTGTTGCTTGCGTTTCAGATAGTCCCTCCATTAAAGGGCTAGGGTCCTTGAGGAGGACAGAGTATGGAAGTTTAAAATTAACTTCATGAATAGAGTGCAAAGAATCAGAGTCGTCCTCAGAGGTAGAGGACAGAGTCATTTCTGGGACTTTATCTGGTGTATGAAAAGATTTTAACTGATTAATGTGGTAGGTTTTAGTTTTTGAGATCTTATCAATGGGAGCTACCACATAACTTACATCAGATAATTTACTTACAATTAGCATAGGTCCCGTAAATCTAGCTTTCAAGGTGTGGCCAGGTATAGGTTCCTGCACCAACACCTTGTCTCCTGGATGGTAGGAGCGGAATTGTGCACTTCTGTCATACCTCTGTTTCATCTTATTTTGAGTTGCCTTTAGGTTAGCCTTGGCTAACTGACGTGCCACCTGCAACCTTGAAGACGGGTTGTAAAGTGTTGAGCTAATGTCTTCTCCCATCCATCCTTCTCTGAGCACCCGAAGAGGACCTCGTACATTGTGCCCAAAGTTCAGCTCAAACGGACTATACCCGGACTATGCACCGTTTCTCACACTGAGAACATCAACAAAGTTAGTGATTCATCCCAGTCTGTAAGAAAATGCATGCAAAAAGTTCTCATCATGGTTTTTAACGTCTGATGGAATCTTTCCAAGGCACCTTGGGACTGAGGATGATAGGCAGTGGATAAGTTGTGGATTATCCCTAACCTAGTTAATGCTTCCCTAAATGCTTTTGCAGTGAATTTAGTACCTTGATCACTTTGAATAGTTTTAGGAATGCCAAAACAAGAAATAAATCTAGTTAAAGCTTTAAGAATAGCTTTAGTATTAATGCTGGGCATGGGAATTGCTTCGGGGTATCTAGTTACTCTATCCATAATAGTAAATAAATACTGATTTCCCGACTTTGACCTTGGTAGTGGACCTACACAATCTATAATTAAATCTGCAAAAGGTTTTCCATCAGCAGGTATAGGTTGAAGAGGTGCAGGTTTAATGGAATGTCCAGGTTTCTCTACTTCCTGACATTCTTGGCAACATCGGATATGATTCTTCATACCCTGCTTTAATTTTGGCCAATGAAATTCTTTTGTAATTCTATATAATGTTTTAGTAATTCCTAAGTGACATCCTAATGAAGTATTATGAGCTATATTCAATATTTGAGGTCTAAACTTTGTTGGAACCACTAACCTGTCAGACAATTGCCGGCCCTCTATCTTCTTACCAGTCTCAGTGCAGATCAAATAATCGTTTTTAAGTTTATACTTGACCGGATGATCCAAAGAGGATTTACCCATGGCTGCCTGAAAACCGAAATTTAAAGAAGGGTCCTTTATTGTTCCTCCCGGAAGGACAGTCCCTCGGGCATGAAAACAGAGATATCTGGCAATCCTGCAACCTGGGAATAGGAAGGCTTGATCAGGGTCTGTTCACTTGATTTACGAGGCTCCGGCCGGTGTGCCTCGTAAAACAACGTGGCTATTCCGAGATCGGAGTGGTCCAAGGATAGGTCAACATTCTCTCCTGACAACCCTCGGGATGTTGCCCAAGTTATGGCCAACACTGGAGAAGAATTAATCATTATGGGTTCAGGACACACACTAGCAGTGGTAATGTTTTTACCCAGTAATAAAATGGCATCTTTCATGGGGAATCCTTCGGATACACCCTCAGTCAAGTATCCAGTGTAATATTTGCACTGTACATAAATTTTATGCAAAGGGACAGAATATATAGCTCCTC
Source organism: Cherax quadricarinatus (assembly GCF_026875155.1). Lineage (NCBI taxonomy): Eukaryota > Metazoa > Arthropoda > Malacostraca > Decapoda > Parastacidae > Cherax > Cherax quadricarinatus. Next base: position 22,080 of record NW_026490485.1, read on the forward strand.
CAAATGCTTCCAACAAAACGGAGGAATTTAAGGAGGTATTCTTTGAAAGGGGTAATATTCCCTTTCTTATAAGTGAGCAATATGCTCCAGTATCTCTAAAGGTTTTGACTTCAGTTGTTTTTGAGTTTTCCTGAAGGGAAATAAGACTCTGACAGTAGTAAGGGGCCATCCCTTTTTCTATTTCTTTCATGGACATGTTACTAGGGATATTAGAGATTTTCCCAATTGGTTGGGGTTTGTGGGGGCAGTTGGGACGGATGTGACCTACTTGGTTACACATGTAGCAGACGACAGGTTTGCTTCTAACTCCCTGCTAACGTTGCAAGTGGTGTCGCTCTGGCTGGTGTCTCTCTGGATACTGTTGTCGAGATGCACCGTGTTGATTAGTTTGTCTCTCACCAGATGGACCATAAGTTGAGAAGCGTGGCTCACCAGGTGACTTAGTTGGCTGACGTAGACGTTCTCCCTCTGGCTGGCACTTCATTCTCCAAGGTTGATGATCTCTGCTCATGCCAGGCTGTAGAAAATAGAGACGGGACCGCTCGGACAAGGAGCAGTTAGTTTCAAAAGTATCAGACAACCTGGCTGCCTCCAATGCAGTAGTTAATTCACGATCCTGCAGAAAGACTCAAACCTCTGGTCCCACAGACTCCAGGAGGTTTTCAACCAGAATAAGCTGCACGAGATCCTCAAAATTAGCAACACCAATTGCTTTATACCAGCTGGTAAAAGCTTTGGTCTGCTGTCACACAAAATCAACCAGGGATTGGCCAAGCTGTCGTCTGCCCAGCTTAAAAAGCTTTTGATACTTAGCTGGGATACAAGTATATGCTCCCAAAACTGTGGTCTTCACTACTTTACAATAAAAAAAATCAGTGTCATTTAACACTGATGTAAATTCCTGTGCCTTACCAAACAATGCTGTGTGAACCAACGATGCCCAATGCTGTTCCGGCCACCTCAAGGCTCGAGCCTGATTTTCGAAAGCTTCGAAGAATTGTTCTGGTTCGGCCTCATTGAAGCGGGCAACAAGCTGTACTGCTTTCTGTAAACTAAAGTCATTTACAGAATGCAAAAACTGCCTCCTTTCTTTTTCCCTATCAAATTCTTCTTTTGCAAATGCTCTCTGTTCCCTAGTCTGCTCAAGATTGATTTTTGCCAGCTCAAGTGCCAACGCCGCTGATTCACCTAGAGACAACCCTGCTGCACTAAACTGACGATTTTGCTCTGTTGGTGTATCATCTTCCTCCTGTGAGAACATAGTTTTTTCCCTAGCTCCCTTAGAGGGAGGAGTCTGATGTGCCATCTCTTCTTCTCGAAGTTTGTTAGTGATCAGCGAATGCAGTTGTGCAGCTGTGAGAGTGCGTTCGTAATCAATGCCAATGGAACAAGCAATTTGCCAACAATGCTGTAGGGACTATTTAAGTAGGTTAAACAGACTATATGCCGACA
>NW_026490495.1:0-12280 GCF_026875155.1 Cherax quadricarinatus
GAAGGGGGGGGGGGTTTTTGCCAGGATGGGATTTTGTTTATTTTTACTGCAGTTTTTTGTTGGGTTTTATTGGCTTTGGGTGTGTTGCTGCAGTTGACCCCCAACCAAATAGCATGGTAGGTAGGGATAAAATAAGTGAGTGGTATGTGTAAAGGCATTTTGCGGCACGTAGAAAACGTACTTGGGAGGATCCCAACAGTTTTGGATACTTTTTGGTATATGTTGATAGGGGTGCTGAAATTCAGGTTTTCAAGGTATAACCCTAGGAATTTTCCCCCTTTATTTCGGGTAATTAAGTGTTGCAATTTTAATGAAATTTTTGTGCATCTCCTCTCTGCACCAAACATAATATATGGGTTTTGTCGTGTTAAGCGAAGTTTAGGGGCTGTCATAAAAGTCGAATTTTAACAGCTCCCTTTCCCAAAATGGTGTTAGGGTGGCAAGTTTGGGGTGAGGATACATAATCGTGTCACAGAAAAGAGAAGGGGTTTGGGTTGGGATCGTTTGGAAGGTCTTTGATTATTTTGAGGGGAGCAGGGGCCCAAAGGGAACTTCCCAGGGAACCCTGAAAATCAAGGGGGGCCCGTGTTGCTGATGCGTGTTTTAAAAAGGTACACTGATCCCTATTAGTAATGTAATTTTTGAAATAACAGCGCAGGGCCCTCTTATACCGTAATGATCAAGTTTGGGAGTGGGTGCTGGTCTACTGTGTCAAAAGCTTTTTTAGGTCAAAAAAATTCCCCTAGTGGATATTCCTTATTTTCCAATGCTGTGAAAAGCGATCTACATTTTTATGATTGTATTAGTCTTTTATTTTCCCCGAATCCAAATTGGGGGGGGTTTGGTATGTTTTGGCCTTTTAAAAATAATACGTCTCCTGTGCCGTTTCTCAAAGTTTTTTGGATAAAGGGAAGTTAATATTGACCATAGTTTTTAAAGGGTCTGTAGGGTCACCCCTTTAGTTTTGGTTAACCCTTCCTTTTTGGTATTTGGGGAAGGGTAGTCTCTAGTGACTTTTAAAAAAATAATGAAATGCATGCGAAAGAAGGGCCGCTGCTTGTACATAAGGGTGGGACGGAGCAATTCCCCGATTTTTTTTAAAATGACTTTATAATTCAGGATTTCCGTGGCTCAGTTGGTGCAAGATAAAAGGAATTGGGGAAAAAGCCCCATTATTGTCCCCGCATGGAGGGGTATGTGGGTTTTTTACTGCGAGTTTGGGATCCTTTGGGTTTTGAGAAGAAGTCTTTTATCTTTTTAGCTGTGTCTTTGGGATGAGGGGGTTTTTTTTCATTAAGGTTTAGTTGGGACAATATTTTTTGTTTTTCTCTTTGGGGTCCCTAAAAATCTGAGAAGGTTTTCCCAGGTCTTTTTAAAAACCCTCTATGTTGTGAATTACTGGGTAGTATATTGTTTGGCTTTCTTTATTACTTTGGAAAGGGTGAAAAATGGTTTAAGAAATATTTTTTGTGTTTAACCCCTGTTATTTCTTTTCATATTGTGTTTCTTGTAAATGGATTTCAAAGGGTGCGGGTTAGCCATGGGAAACCCAAAGCCTTTTTTTTTGTATCTGTTTTTTTTTTATGGACAAGTTTTTGTATAGTCTAAGTAATTTGTTAAGAAAAATGTCTGTCCAGTCAAAATACCTTTGGCCTTGGAGATTCTGTAGGCCCAATAAAACAGTCTCTAGGTCAGCTGTAAACTTCCTTTGGGGCCCTCGCTGGAGTCTAAATGGACTTTGTTGTATTCAAGTGGTGGTTTCCCAATTTTTTGTCAGGAGAAGGAGGGTAGGGGTCTGTAGTGCTATCGGGTTTTATCCCTTTTTAAAGGGGGGAGTTATTGGCCCATATGTGGTCTTTTTGGTTTACTTGTCTCGTGGCCGGGTTGGTTTTATTTATTTTGATATTGAATGTTTGTTTATTGTTGATGAAATCATTACAGGCTGAACTCTAGTAAGCCGAGGTTAGTTGAATCTCCACAAGAAAAGGGTGGTGCTTATTCATTTGTCTGTTTGTTTTATGACTTTTTTTCTCACTAAAAATTTGGGATGTTTGTGGGGGTACCGGAAAATGGCATCGATTTTATAGGCGTTTTAAGGGTTTTTTTACAGTAAAATTAGAAAAAATGTACCCCCATATTCATCACTAAACAAGTGGTGCTAAGACAAAAATTGGTTAGAGAATAGTTGCAAAACCACCCCCCAATTGGTTTGGTCTGCGTTGTGAATTGCTGTGTATCCGGTAAGGGTAGATATCTATTGTGTCCTGTTAACCCAGGTCCAGTAAGAATAATGCGGGAAAAGGGTGTCTTTAGTGATTCAAGGAGTGCTAGGAGGTCACATAGTGTTTGTTTTAAGACCTGATGTTGTAGTTAAGACTGATAGACTTTTAGCATTGTTTAGGAAGTGGGGGCTTGGATGCTGTGTAATAAAGGCAGTTGTTTTCCAAATGGGTTTTTTGTTTGGGTGTCAGTTTATGGGGGTTTTAGATGGGGGTCAATGTATCTTCCCCTTCTGGGTTTAAATTAGGGTTTATTTATATCCTATTGTGTTTTTAGTTCAGTCTGATATCGTAGGGGTTTGGGATTTTGGACAAGTATATAGCTAAGAAAATTTGGTATTAGGAATATACCCCAACACATAATGAAGTTGATGTTGTAATTGTTGTGCTGAATAATAAAGTACAATAGGTATAAACTAGAAATAAAAAATAAAAATTTAAAAAAAAAAAAAACTTCACTTGAAATTTGCACTAAGGTTAAAAATGATTTTTGTGAAGTCTTTTTTTTAGCAGAAGAGCTATAGTAAAATAGTTTAATCTAATAATATAAAAATACAAATTAAAATACACTGGCTTCACTAGAAATTTGACTTTGGTCAAATTTTAGTGTTTTGGTTTTTGCAAATTATTGAGTTAGAATGAGCAATGGTAAACTGAATTTAACAAATAATATAAAATACAAATTAAAAATAGCACCTCCTCACTTAAGCACTATGGCTAATATAGTGAATTTTGGTATTGACTAGTATTGACTAGAAAGAGCATGTACAATAGTTTGTCTAATAATATAAAAATAAAAATTAAAAATAGCACCTCTCTCACTAGTAATTGACTATGGTCTAGTTATTTAATTTGGAAAAGACTATGTATTGAGCTAGAATGAGCTAGAGAAAACTGTGATTAACTAATAATATAAAAAGGAACAAGACTCTAAATTGTAATTGCACAAAGGTTTATTAAGTTGTTTACAAGAATTGGTAAATTAATTTTAAATTGACGGGAAAAAAATAAAAATGGCAATGATTTGGGGTTATTATGCTAAAGTGGTAACGGGATAAAAAAAAGTTGAGTTTAAAATACTTTTAAAAAAAAGTAGGAATAAAAAGGGCAATAAAAAAGTTTACAATAAGTTTGATCTATAGTTTAAAGTAAAATTGGCAATAATAGGGATTTGAAAAAAAATTGGGCAATTGAGTTTTTTTTAAATGGGGTGAATTATTGTACAATTAGGTTTTTTATAAAAATAATGGAACAGTGATGTGGAAGTTAAAAAAAGGAATAGTTTCTTAGATTTTAAATAAAATTTAAGACTAGGGGTAGAATGGTCGTTGAATACAACAATGACAATAAAAAGTATTTGGGGTATTAAAATTTTAGGGGGGCACAAATATATGACAATATAAACTAACTTGGGTAGGTATTATCTGCACTTTAAATTTATTTGTTTTCCAGCCCACTTAGGATTTTTTTAAGGTATTTCTGTGGAGAAATATCCTCCCCCCCAAAAGGGGGTGTTTCCTAAAGCTTTTTTTCCATCCCTACAAAGACTGGGGGATTTTTTGGGCATAGCACAATTTTCTTAGCCGATAAAAAAGGGTTTTTCTTTTTTTTTGGAAGGCACTCATTGACTAAAACAATTTTTCATAGAAATAATGTTTTTAGTAGGTTTTTTCTTTTTTAGGCTGTTTTTGGAATTTTAACACATGTTTTTTTACCTGCTTGGGCCCTCAGTTTGCAATCCTTTGGTCATCACTACGTATGTTAAGGCAAGGTGGTCCCTTGATAAGCTTAGGGGGGTCTCCATGCAGTCTCTTTGGGTGACTGGGCTGGGAGATGTTTGTGTTAACTACAAAAGCTCAGATAGCGCTGTTGGTCATTATGGTTTTGGGAATTGGTTTTACTTTGGGAAATTTTTGGTCCCCTCTTGATCTTTCCTCTGTAAAAAATTGGGAGTAAGTAGGGGGACTTGGTCTTTTTTGGTGTTATGGGGCTAGGGGACCGGGGGTGGGTGTTTTTTGTTGTTCGAGTGTTAGTTTATGTTCTAGAGCAGTGATCTTGTTTAGGTAATCTGCATTTCAGCCTTTAGTTTTCCTGCATTTTTTTGGGTTTTGTTTGCTGTCGTTTGGGTTTTGAATATAAGGATTTTGCTTTCTGGGGGGTTGTCTTCTTGACACAAAAACGGAAGGGTTTCTTTTACTTAGCGGCAGCCATGTTTGTTTTTTTTTCTGTGTTGTGGGATGCCGTGGGGGATGAGGGTTTGTCCTGGCTGCAGTACCCAAGTTTTCCTCGTGTTTATTTTCTGCTCTCACCTTTTATGTTAGGGGTCCTTAGCTGGGTTTCTGGCTTCTTTTATTGTTCTACCCCTTTCCCTTGGCTGTGGTTCGGGTGAAAAGTAGGGGATGGTGATGGGTGAATTTGTGGGGTACACTTCAGTGGCACGGGGGAGGGGGTTGTAGTACGAGTCCTATTAGTTTGGGAAATTTTTGAAATTTTGGGTGATTTCTGCAGTTGCTTTATATCAATCTGGGGATCCACACTGTTTGTGTTAGAGAAACCCTACCTAAACAATCTCACTTACACCGCGTTACTATTTTGACAAGTTTACCCAAATACACCAAATTTACACTTTTCACTTAGAATACATGTTTGAGTAAATTGGTGAAGGGGTACACCCCCTGGCCTTTAAAAACAACTCAATTCTCAAAGGGCACACACTAGCCCTTCTGAGAGTACCACTTTTTAAGTGTTTTTATGTGTCAGTGCGTTCTGCACATTAAATTGGTGTATCAAAAGTTAAACACTACAAAACCCGTTATAAATAGTCTAAAACAATTTACACAATGTTTAAAATAAAAAATATAATGATTGCAAATTTTCTATTCAATTTTAATAGCGTAGACCCCATTTAGATGGAAGGAACATAGATGTTAACAGGCTGACTCTTCTTAACCAAAAATTGAAAGGTAAAAACCCAATTACTCAAAAGAAAGTATTCATGAAAATGAACATTTGCAGCAGTAAGTTGTTCACAGTAAAAATACAAAACTAAGTTACAAAACCACACCACAATGAACCTGCAATTTGAAATATTACTGGGAATTTAGCAGAAAGTTTTTAGTTGGAAAGAGAAAATTATTTGAAAACAAGCAATGACACTAGGGCAAGCAATTTAAATATGTAACCGTATTTAAAAGTTCATTACACGGCAGAGCATGTATTCATGATTTATCAAATGTAAGGAGTGGCCTAATGAAGCACTCTCGAGCCTTTTAAAGTCTTAATACAGGCTTTTCAAATACAATTAACTGTTGGGGAAAACAGCACTTAAAACTTCTAGCACCAGTATGACAGATGAAATTTCACTGTGTACAAGCCAATCACCACAAACTTACTATTTTATAAGTGAAACCCCTGGGATTTCCCCCTCAAAATGCAGCCTGCAATGCTCGTCAAATTTTCTCAAGCCATACAGGAAAAACACTGGATGCCAGCAGATGCAGAACGATACAAGAAAAGTGGGGCCCTAGGAACTAAACTGCAGGCTGCCCTTTGCTTTTTTGGCTAGCTTTTTTGGGTGCCCCCAATTGCTTGACTGGCTCCGCCAACCCCGCCAACCCCCCCGGGCACCTGCTTGCAGAGGGAGGAGGCACACAGGAGACACTCGCAAGTAGCGGAGTGCGGCCCCCGGGACACGGGCACTAAAACCCCCATGTGGTTGGCAAAAAACCGCCTCTAGCCACAAACAAAAAAGGCGAACGGGTGGTTCCAAATCGGGGAGGAGAAGGGACAAGGGAAGGATATCACCCGCTAACACAGGAATATGGGTGTAGTGGGGCCGCAGTGCATGCAATTTTTAAGGTCATTCACTGGGGCCCCCATCGTCTCGAGAGTTACCAACCCTTACTACTTTTTAATTACTCCAAACCCCGCAGCATTAAAAATCTAGCACAGGTCTTGGATGACAACAAATTTTCACTACATAAAAAACAGTTCTCCAACAAAGAAGGGGCGGCCGGGAAAACGTGAACGTTCACAAAGGCATTCTGGGCACAAAAGGAAAAGAATAGATGGCTTATTGAAGTGGCAGCTCAGAGAGTTTCTCAACCCTTATTAGTTAAACCCCCTCCTTTCGTACATCCCACAGGGCCGTTTCCATGGCATCAAATTCTTCTATTCAAAACCTTAGGGTTTTGTAAGGTAAAACTCGAGTTAATGGAAAGGATTTTCAAGATGTACATTTAGCTATTCTGTACAACTGTGCTCGGATGTTATCCTTGGTCAGGGACTTTCAGAAGCTGCATGATAGTGTCACCATTAAAATATGGAGGTGAACCTACCTCATCTTGTTGTCTGTGGATAGCACTTTAAGGGTCTAGGGGTAGACCACCAAGCTCTTTGCAAATCTTACTGCAGATTGCCATCCTATATCAGCTAAGTCACGCCGCTATTCTTATGAGGATCGGATGTTTCATTGACGAAGGAAACTCAGAGGCTTGCTGCTGAAGGAGGGTATTATTGAACCGAGTTAATTCCCTGGCGTGCACAGGTTGTTGTTGTTAAGGATTGTTTATAGGAAATGGCTAGATGGCTATCGATTACTCTGAGAAATCAACAATTTTACGCTTTCTGATGGGTACCCTTCTACCTCGGATTGATGTTACAGTGAACAAATTGCTCAGTACTATGTGTTTAGCACAATTGATCTACAGAGTGCCTATCATCAAGTCCCTATAAGGAATGAAGTTAAACCCATACACAGCGTTTCTGGGGCTAGTGAGGCCTGTATCAGTTTACCAGAGGTCCCTTTTGAGTCACCAATGGGGTAGCCTGCTTCCAACGAATTATGGATTCACTCATTCAGGTAAGAGCAAACTCGTGGGAAATTATGCGTATTTAGATAATTGTTTACCATTTGTGGCAAGACCCTAGGAGGATCATGATGGCAAACCTTTTTAGTTTTTGGAAGCGCCCAAGAGAAAAATATCAGTGACAATGAGGAAAAGTGCACTTTTTCAACTAAAAGGCATAGCATTCCTTGGTTATGTAGTGGAAGGAGGTTCAATTATTCCTGCCTGAACGACTACGACCTCTACGGGGAAAACTTCAATGCCTCAAGACAAAAAGTCACTCCGGAAGAACTCTTGGTCTCTTAGCTTTATATAACAATGGTATCTCTACATACTATTCAAGTATAAGTCCGCCCATTGATTGACTACCACATTTCCTGTACTGACAAAGGAAGTAGAAGCGCTTTCCATAACTCTTAAACAGGACATTGAAAACTCAGTAGTTCAAGCCATTGATGAGTCCCTACCATTCGAAGTGAATACGGGGATGCAATCTGGACATTGCCATTGCTGCAGTTCTTATCTCAGGCAGGAGACAGTTGCCTTCTTTTCGAGGAACTTTTTCAAGGATCAGAGAAGTGTTATTGTCTGCATAGTAGAAAAAGGAAGCTCAGGCCATAATAGGAAGCAGATTCGCACTGGAGGCATTATTTAACTGGTAGACATTTCACCATAAGGACTGACCAACGGTCCGTGTTGTATTATGTTCGACAAGAAGCACCAAAAGTGGATAAAGAATGAAGATATTACGATGGAGGATGGGAACTATCGTGTTTGTCTTGATATTTCTGTACCGACCGGGGTAAAGAGAACATTTCACCTGATGCATTCTCTAGGTCCCAACTGTGGACAGCATTGTCATGATTTGCCAATCCATCTCAGCGCTCCACAAGGCTTTGTGTACCCAGGAGTTATCGCCTGTACCATTTGTCAAAATCCAAAAGAACATGCCCTACTCAGTGGAAGATGTGCGACAAGTGATCAGAGCATGCAGGAGTATGTGCAGAGTGCAAGCCAAATTTCTACAGCCAGAGAAGACTCATCTCAATAAAATCCTCCCAGACTTTCGAGAGATCTGAATATAGATTTCGCAAAGGAACCTATACCCACAGCACCAATCAGATAGATATTTCCTTACCATAGTAGATGAATATTCAAGGTTTCCCTTTGTGTTCCCTGAGCAAATATGACTGTTTCAACTGTTATTTGTTGTCTTTCACAGTTTGTTCTCTATTTTTGGTTATGCCAGCTTTATATACATTCAGGACAGGGGATCTTCGTTCATGAGTTACGAATCTTCAGGAGTTTTTGGGCTAGCAAGGGTATTGCCAGCAAGCAGAACAACAAGCTACAACCCTTAAGGCAATGGTCATGTGGAGCAGTTCAATGGTACTATATGGAAGGCAGTAGTTACAATGACATTGAGTGCGCAATCTACCTGGTTTGAACACTGGCAAACTGTCCTACCTGATGCTTTCACTCTATAGATCATTGCATGTGCACAGCTAAATGCAAACTCCTCATGAAAGACTCCTCAACTATGCACGTCGTTCCTCTACGGGAGCCTCAGTGCCCACTTGGTTATGTCATCCTGGACCCGTCTCCTGAAGAGTAAAAGTTGATGAACAAGAGGATCTTTAGTGGAAGAGTGGGGGGTGTGATGTAGAGCTCCTGCAAGCTAGATTCCACATTACGCCCATATTCGCTACCAAAATGGTGAGGACTACAGTATCTATAACATTTTAGCCCCAGTGGAAAATCCCCATTGTGTTGGGGATCTCAAGATACACCAATAGATGTGAAAGATGCTTCGTTGTTTCTCCTGGAAAGCCCCCTGAGGACTACCCCTAAGAAATAGAGGATTTTTGTTTTTATCCTGCTCCAGCAGTTAGTCAAACCCCGCTGGAAAAATATTGAACCGGGTGAAGAAGAGGCTCATGGGCTTCGAAGGTTGGGAGTGTACGTCGCCACCTAACAGTTTGGACATTACAGTCTTGATATTTTTTAGAAGGGGGAGATTGTAGTTTAATGCTCCTGTGGCGGAGCAGGCAACTGGATAATACTGCACCACCTATAGGGGTCCCTTAACAACAACAACAGTTAGGTGTGTGTGTCATGGCGCCAACACATTGTGTGTGATTCTCTTCTTTTACATCATTATATTAGTGATGCAGATTACATGGTGAGTTTAAATATGTGGCTGTAGTTATAACTTTTCTCTTGACATATGCAAGACCATCACCATCCCTGTGAAGCAGTTATTTGATTGTACTAGTTCATTATTTTTTGTTGTTGCAAGAGTACTATGAAGATTCTATGTTCAATAAAGCCTAGAGTTTAAGGCCTGTGTTTTCTATCACAAACCAATACTCCTGATTATAATCCGGGACAGAGATCGGTTAAACAAAAGTGAATTTTACATATTACTTTGGGACAAACTCCATGGATCTACGCTGGTGATAGGGAGACTTATAACTGCAAGGCACCATGTTCTGGGAGCCATCATTCTTTGGGATCGGTGAATCCCACAGGTTGGGCCTGTTTCAAGACCCTCCTCGATCTCACCTTTCGTTGCTCACCACCACCAGGTTTGGAGACTAGAGTGGATCTTTACTACCAGGCGAGTTTCTACCCTTAGACCTCGTTCTGGGTGTGGATATTTTTACTACAGCTACGTTACTGTGGCCCTTCATGGGATGGACCATCTTCCAGTCCTTACTTCTACAAAATGAAGCATTTAGAGTGCCAGATGACGGCAGTTCGTTCACTGTGGAGGAAAACACCAGGCTGGTTGGACAAACCCATGATAGAGACGAGCCCCCGCCCACTAGAGATGCATAGTGTGTGTGGAGATATGACCCCTGCCTCACACCGGACTCCACACAGCGCACGCCGCCTCCGGACGAGGCTACTGTCCGTCATATCATACAGACGACATAGTATAACTCAGACCAAGGGGCCTTGCTTGAGGCGGGCTCACATTCATTCTGTCTCTGCCGGGTCCCCGCTTCTCCCGTTATGCCCCGGGTTCCATTGGGAATGATGAGTGCTCTGAGCAGTGTAGGGCACATCGGACAGTGGTGGGCATGGTGGCGGCGCCTCTCAATATACTCTCTTGGATCAGAGTTGGCTTACCGAAGGGCAGACGCTCTTTGTCGGCGAACCCTCCTCCAAAGCGAAAACGTGCTTCCTGGGGTTTTCTGTTCTTCTCTTTCTTTTTACACCTCTGCCAGTCAGGCTGGGGTTTCTTCCCACTCCATGTTGGGCTCACGTTCTGTAAGAACTTTTTCCCTGCTTGGGGGAAGGGAGCGAAACTCCACTCTTACCCCAAGGAAAGGCTGGGACATTCAAATTTCTTTTGGTCCTGTTTTCTTCCTCCTCCTTGTTTCCTCCTTCCCTCTAAGATTGATCAAATGGGGCCCTTTGCCACCTGGCCGTTACCGTGGTTCACTGCCAGGTGTGGCATCTCCCTTTAGCTCCCATGAACTGCAGCGGGCACTTTCCAACTTTCTTCCCGCTCTTCTCCAGGGGAGGAAAACTTACCCTATCATTTATACTACTCTACCTCCCTCCTGTACAAAGCTATGCTGGGGTTTTTCAAATACCAGCTGGTATACTGGTGTTCTACCTGATATGTGGAAACACTCTCTTCTGATTCCGATTCTAAAGCCGGGTCAAGGTTGATACCCAACTGAGCTCTTACCGGCCCATTGCTCTACTGCCCTTGCTTGGGTAAGTGCTGGAACAATGGTGGCTATCGTTTCTCTTGGTGGACTGAGTAACATGGCTCCTTCCTGATAACCAGAGTGGCTCCGAGAAGTCGATCCACCCTCGACCCTTTGCTTCAATTTACACAGCTTGAGCACACTTTCATTTGAATGCCGGGAGTTCTTTTGGCTGCATTTTTTGGACCTATGCAGGCATTTCATGACTCTGTATCACACACAGCAATTGTTTTCAAGCTGGCCCGCATGGGCTGACAGGAGCTCCCCTCTGCTTGGATGTGCAACTTTTTGCAAGGAGGACCTTTCATGTAGCAGGGGTGGCGCCTTTGTCTCACCTGTCCTGTATACCGGGGAGTGCCCAGGGATTCTGTTTTAGCCCACAACTTTATCTCAGTATTGTCGGATCTTCTTCCATCCAGGGAGTGCCATACCTGGTATTTTGCGGATGATGTGGCCCTTATGTGCAGTGCCCAGATTTACTGACAGCACAGGAAAAAACACTTCAGGGTGCCTGCAATGCATAACATCATGGGCCACCACCTGGGGTTTGGAGGTTAGTGTCACTAACGCATCCCCATCTTCCATCCGTCTCATTGAACTAGACGCCAATCCCTTTGGTCTCTTTCATCGTTGGTTGGGTGTCACCATAGAGGCGCCATTCCTTGACTGGAAAGAAACTCATGCGGCCCTCCACCTCTCCTGTGCACGTTCGCATCATTGCACTTATGCGCTGGGATCTCTGGCACAAGTGGGGGGGATTGAGGCCTTCTCTATAAGTTCTATATAGCTTGGTTTGCAGCAAGCTCACTTATTGCAAGTGAGGTGTATGGTCGGCTTCTTCCTTCCTCGCCTTTCATCGCTTAGAGTAGACATTCTCCAGAATTCAGCCATCCGTAATATGCTGGGGGCATTCCCCTCACCCCTGTCGCAGCCTTGGAGGCAGAGGTCGAGGTTAGTCCCTCCTCTCGTCTGTGACGGAGGAAAAGCGAGGAGGACCTGTTTATGACTCCATCATATGGCTCTTGCCTTGTACTCGCCCCTGTCGACTCTCTTCACAGATGTGGGAGACAGCTTGTCCCCCACGTTTGGCTCAGCCTTCCTTTGTAGCCAGGGCACAGCGTTCCCTGTCCGCCTTACTCTTCCTGCACTTGTGATGACTCCCTCCCCTCTTCACTCTCCGGCACCCCCCCGGCTGGCTGGACCTAACACGGTAACATTTCACCTGGATTAGCTCTACAGGAACAGGGGAACCCCTAGTTGTGGCATTTCTATTTGAAGAGTTTCACTATGTTACATTTGGGCTCTTATTCTCTGTCTACACGGATGGCTCGGCACGGTCCTCACCCACCTTCTACATCACTCAGCGGCCTTCTTCGCTTATCTCTCCCTGTGCAAACGGTGGTGGTTGGACCATGCTCATTCTGTTCTG
>NW_026490496.1:0-32507 GCF_026875155.1 Cherax quadricarinatus
ACATCCCTCCTCCCCCCCCCAAACTTCCGTAACCACAAACTTTTGTGAACACTCTAACACTACATTTTAAACCTACGCCAACTCTTCGACCCCATTGCCAATCTCTCATTAGCCCATATACCTCCAATAGCTGTTTATATCTTACCCTAACTGCTCCTCTTTTAGTTATAAACCTTCACTCTCTTCCCGATACTCTATCTCCTTATCCCATCAACCTTTTACTCTCAGTGTAGCTACAACAGAAAGTGATCTGATATACTGTGGCCCCCTATAAACATGTACATCCTGAATCTAATCAACAGTCTTTAACTACAATACATAATCAAACAAATACTGTCATTCGCCTACACATAAAATGTATAATTATTACCTCTTTTTCTAAAATAGTATTAAACCATAACTAAACCCTTTCTATACAAAGTTCAATCAAAGGCTCCCATTATCATTACACTGCACCCCAAACTTACCTACCACACCCCTCTAAAAGTTTCTCCTACTTTAGCATTCAGGTCCCCTACCACAAAATTTCTCTCTCACTTGGTTCAAAGGCTCCTAAACATTCACTTTCATCTCCCAAAAACTCTCTCTCTCCCTACATTCCTCTCTTCCCAGGTGCCAACGCAATTATGACCCACTTCTCGCATCCAACCTTTACTTTAATCCAATAATTTAAATTTACAATTATCTCTTTCTCCTTCCAAACTGATGCATTAACATTAATGCTACCCCTTCCTTTCTAACTCTCTCAGATACTCCAGATTTAATCCCATTTATTCCCCCACGAAACTCTCATACCCCTTCAGCTTGTTTCGCTTAGGGCCAGGACATCCAACTTTTCATCATAACATCACAACATCTGTTTCTTGTCATCCGCACTACATCCACCACATTTAAGATCCGTTATAAATTTTTCTTCTTCCTTTTAGTAAAGTCTACAGAGAAGGGTACTAGCCCATTGCTCCCGTATTTTAGTCGCTCATACAACGATGCTTACGAGGAAAGATCTTTTCACTCCCATGACAATAGAAAAATAAAGAAGAATAAGAGCATCTAGAAAAGGAAAAAACCTAGATGTATATATATTTATGCTGTGCTGTCTGTGAGTGTGACCAAAGTGTGGGAGTAGAAATATCTCTGTATCAGCGTGTTTATGAGACAGAAAAATAAACAGCAATCTACCATCATGCAAACATACAGTCTGTTCACAGTCATCTGGCAGGACGGTAACTTCCTGGGGGTGCTGCTACCAACCACTACACATATATAAATTATATAATTATAATATAAATATATATATATATATTATAAAATATATAGCAAAACACCACTCTGAAAGAATAAAAATTCCAACGTTTCGTGACTACTCAATTACAAGGAACTGATAATGAGTTCCGAAAGCCTTGAATTCTTATTTCAGAGTGTTTTTTCATATTCGAAATCACTGTTACTGTGATCTATTGCATATAATATATAATATATATATATATATATATATAATATTATATATATATATTAATATATATATATATATATAATATATATATAAATATTATACATATATATATATATCGGCCGAATAGGCAGAATTTGCAACTGGCTAATAAACGTTCATCTTGCCATAAGGACAATAAAAATTGTTATGGAAATTTCACAAATCATTCTAACCTACGAAAAAAATATATTTCACTGGTTGTTTAGTATAAATACGTAATAAATCATTAAAATTTTTTTGTTCATAATGTTAATGTAAAATTTTTAATTTTGGCCAAAGGGGGGGGGGGGGGGGGGGGGGGGGGGGGGGGGGGGGGGGGGGGGGGGGGGGGGGGGGGGGGGGGGGGGGGAAAAAAAAAAAAAAAAAAAAAAAAAAAAAAAAAAAAAAAAAAAAAAAAAAAAAAAAAAAAAAAAAAAAAAAAAAAAAAAAAAAAAAAAAAAAAAAAAAAAAAAAAAAAAAAAAAAAAAAAAAAAAAAAAAAAAAAAAAAAAAAAAAAAGTCTCCTATAATGACCTTCAGGGTAGATCTCTAAGGGTAGTTCTCAATGGAACAGAATCAGCAAGACATTCTATTGGGGCAAGTGTTCCACAGGGAAGTGTGCTTGGGCCATTGTTATGGGCCATTACTTCAATGACCTTCTTCATGTCATCCCAGAATCCCATGCATATCCTCAAGACTGTACTCTGACATTCACTTATCCAAGAGAAGAAATGCCAGATGCTCTAAGCTACATCAGTCACCAGTTAAGAACAACATCAGCGTGGGGAAACCGATGACAAGAAACATTTGCACCTGAGAAAACAAATGGTTATGGTCTCTAGGCACCATGATGGGAATGGGCCCGGTGCAGTAATAAGTATGAATGGGAGAGTGTGGTACCTGGGGAAGAAGTTGATATCCTTCGAGTGGAATTTTTACCCCCAAACTGACCATAAGTAAAAAAAAAAAAAAAAAAAAAAAAAAAAACCCCCCCCCCCCCCCCCCCCCCCCCCCCCGGCTTGCCTGCCCCCCTCTCATCTGCGCTGCATGACAGAGTAGAGAACAGAGCAAGAAGTCTCATCTCTCGCCAGAACCCATCCTGGATAGATCTGTTATTTCAGCACAGCCTTCAACATAGGAGGGATGTGGGGGGCCTTACTGTTATTTTTACAAGGCCAATATTGTCAAAGTACCACACTTGGATCCACTTTTAGGACAGCGAGAAACAAGCTTCTATACCACAAGTTTGGCAGAAAGCAGCAACTCACCCTTGCGCCCCTTCCCCTGAACTCAATTCATCTGAGTCATTTTGCTCCCAGACTCGAATCTGGAATACATTGTAAGCATAATGATGCCACGAATAAAGTCAGCTGATGAAATAAAAAATGCGGGGGCCCTCCCCGGCTCCAATTTTATCCTGTTCCCTATTGTATGTTTCTAAAAAAAAAAAATTTTTAAAAATAAGCTGAGTAGTAACGCTCTTAGCTTGTCAATAAACGGGGAAAATCCTTAACTTGAAATAGGTTGAAAAAATTTTAGGGATCCTCAATCAAACCTTGTTTAAAAAAAAACTGTTACAGGACGTATTACATCAAAAAAGCACAAAGAACCAATATAAATTTTTGATCATTTCTTCACTTACTCTCGGGGTAAAAAATGTTTGCCTAGTGGGCTCCATTGGTGCCTGCCTCAATTAAATGGAGGAAAAAAGTAGTTTTTCCTTCCCTATTTTAATCCCTACCCAAAAGGGGCTCTGTTTGTAATTCCACACAAAATAGGGATGTTTTAAACTGTTTTTATGCCCCCCCCCCGGGGAAGGAATGGATCCCCGGGGGCCCCTGGGACACTGGAAAGACCAGCAAAACTTTTACACCCATCATAAATCACATCGAAGAAAACCTTCAATCTCGCCTGAAAATTTATATAAACTGTGAACTTTAAATTAGCAAAATTTAATTTGACTAGCATAGCCCATGAATAAAAAGTATAATTCCCCTATTACCCCCGGGGGCAATAAGGAATTTTAAAGCATTTGAGGCAAATGTAAAGGGGGGAGATAAAAGGAAAAATATTCCCTACTGATCCCGTCTCTTCTTAGGGTTTTGCACTCCTTCTCCAATCCCACCCTAGTTAAAAATTTAAAACCAAAAGGGAATGCAAAATTTTAACACTAGCTGAAGCTAGGTTCCCCATACTGCAAACTCCCCCTACAAGAATGACTCTCGGGGATGTAAAATCGTTTTTCCCACACACATTAGCACATTTTTTTTCCCAAAACCCGGGAAAACTTTTCAAAATTTATTTAAGTAATAAAATTTTTCTTTAAAAAAATTAAAACCCACTCTAGTTTTCCCTAAAATTCCCTATACAGGAAATCCGATCATTCTCTTCTGTTTCCCACATTCAAAAAGTAAAATGAAATACTGCTTGCACTTTGTTCCCTCCAATAATTAACTAAATTTTCAAAACCCACTGAATAATCAGTACCATGACGGGTATGACATATAATTATTGCGTACTAATACGCCGTTATACGAAAATAACACTTAATTTACTCCATTTTAATCATCAAGGCAGTTTACTTTCCAAAATTTTAACACGCTAATTACCTTGTTTACGCTAGGTTCGGGGTCGGATTCTGCCCACAAAGACATTCCGCGATGGAAGTAACATTATAAGGACTCTCTTTGCATCCTCTCGCAGACATGCAAAAGTATTCTATAAGATCTAACTTTTCATGTAACCACAATAAAAAATTTAAAAACGTTTTATATATAATGTTTTACTCTTCGTAGGCACTAACCCAGTGACATCCAAATCAAGATACAAAATAACCATACGGTATTGGCTTTTTTGCTATTAAATAAAATGAAACGTCAGTGTAACTTAGCTGGAGTAATAAAGTAAAATCACTATTTAATTTATAGTGACATCATTAATGTAATCAGTCAAACTATTTAACAATGCATCATTAAGAGAGTTCAGTAACTCACTTTTAAACAGTGGGGAAACGAAGTGTAACCATAGCGACATCACAAATTTTAAATCACAGTGACATTACTTTTGTAACACAAAACATCTTTAAAGGCCTAGGAAAGTGATTTTACTGTGTAATCGCAAGATATCTCGAGCATACACAGGACAGTGTCGTGGAAAAGTACCTGATTTAAAATAATTAAATGCACCTGGTTTAACATAAAACTCTAAATCGTAATGAACGATTGAAAACAAACCATACCACGGGGGGGAAGAACCCGCGATAGGAGTCCAATCCCAAAACCGTCGCGTTAGCCACTGGACTTTTTGAGACCCGCTGATCGCGGATTCTTCCCCCCCCGGGGTTTTGGGTTTTTACTCGTTTTTGAAAAACTTCGGAATAAGGGGGATTTTTTTTTGGACATTTCAGTATTTTTTTGAGGGTCATACAGTCTTTCTACACCCTCCTTGTAAAAGGGGTGGGGTGCGATAACACCCCTGCACCGTCTTTCAGGAGGGGGTGTGCAGACTAACACCCTACAACCGTCTTGTCAGGGGGTGGGTGTTGGACTGCACCCTAGCACCTGCCTTGTCAGGAGTGGTGTGGAGGACTCGCATCCTAGCACCCACCTTATCAGGAGGTGGGTGGGAGGACTCACCCCCCCTCCCCTCAATGCCAAGATGGGGGTAGTGTAAGTCATTCCCTGCACCAACCCCTTGAGAGGAGATCGGGGGGAAACTGGTCTCACACCTCCCTTTCTCAAAGCCACATGGGTGAACTCTGCCCCCAAGACCCCCAGCCCCCTTTCAAAAGTTGAGTATAGTATGTTTTAGTTTTAGGTTGTAAAACATAAAGAATATATTTCAGCTGGGCGGAATTTCTGTATTAAAACCCAAAGGGAATTTTGGTTAAAAAATAACTTAATAAATTACTATCCCATTTTTAGTAATTACATTGACACACTAGTGTATCGCACTGACACTATTAGTAAATCACATTGACATTTTTAGATTCACTTGACATCACAGTGTAACCCCAACAACTAATCATTAAAAGGTAGTGAAAGTCCTAGTAAAACGACAATAAATTATTAGTCTAACCACGAACATAATATCATTTTTAAAACAAATAACATGATTAGCCTAAACATATGGGTAACAAAATAGCGAAAAACCCGGACGGACATCATACTTAAATACAAACATTACGGCATATTAATCAGGACCCGATTTAATTTAACTTCAGCTAAATGATGAACTTTATAACACACAAAAGGAATAGTTTTGGTTCTTAATTCCGAAAAGTTTCTCCTACCATAAGCTTCTTTGTCGAATACAAGGGGTCAGCATAATATAAAAACTAAAACCGTGTTATTCATCCGCTCCCTCGAAGAAGTAGTTTTTAAAATGTTAGTCAGCCCGGGGGCGGGCCGCCCAGTAAAAAGAATGATCCTTGATGGGAGGTAGCAATCCTAATGGGGGTCCCCCTTTAAAGGGGGCTGTTTTTAAAAAATGCAACCCCCTATTGTAAAGCGATACATTTTTTTAAATACGATCCCCCTTTGCACATGGGGTTTTTTTATAAAAAAAGTTTTTTTTGTAAATTTAAAATTTACACCCCAAAAAATAACACAACGGTATGTTTTCAAAAAAGAACTCTCAAAAACTTTCTTTCCCGATCACAAATTTATAAACCTGGATTTAAAGGGGGCCCACCCGTGGGAAATGCTACACTCTCATTATTACTTCTTCACTAGGGGGCCCCCCTTTTCTGTCGTCAAGATTTTCTCCATTACCTTGAAAATATTTAAATTTTCCGTCTGTTGTTTCAGCTTCACATTGTTCCAAAGGGGGACAGAAAACCTCTCCAGACTGAGGGGCTGACCACCCAAAACGCGTCTTTTAAGGTGAAGGATGATTACATCGTCTTTCTCGTACTGTTTCTGCTGCCTCCTCACATTTTGACAGAAGAAGCCTTTTACATAAGAAAATAAAACGAAGGAACACTGCAGCAGGGCCTACGGGCCCCCCCCGAGGGAGGTCCTAATCAGGTCAGGGGAAAAATTACTTAAGGGAGGAAAACGGGAAACCCACCGGTACACAAGCTATCAGGTCCAACTCACACCCACCCCATCCACTCAGATTTATCCAACTATTTTTAAACACACAACGTTCGGCCTTAAACTGTACTCGGGGTTTTTTCCCTACCACAAATCTATTACCAAACAGTACTTCCTTATCCTTCCTGAATCTGAATTTTTCCAACTTAAAACCAAATTTCTCGGTTCCTGTCTAGGGGAAATGTTTTTGGAAAAAACACCTAACTATTTGGGACAGGACAGTTTTTAAACAAAGTGTTATACCAATAATGACCCATAGGATTGAAATTTCCGACGTTTCCGTCCGGGTTGTACCATTAAAAGTCATAGGTTTCGTAGACAGAGGCATCCCAAAGCAGCTAAAGCACAGCGACTGATATTGAAAATTTCTGGGCAGTGAATCAGTGGTAATTACTTACTGGTAAATTTCATGAATTCTATCAATAAGTAAAATTTTTTGATAGTAAACACTGTATAAAAAAGCACAGTGCGATTCTTTAGTAACTAATTTCATTGTAGTGCTCAGTGTAACTTTAAATGCGTGATATCATATTTCATGATGAGAGCAGTAGTGAAATTACAGAAGTATCATCACCGGGGCATCACACGTATGATATTATTAATGTATTTTGGGGGTTTTAGATCACTACGTAAAACACTAGTGAAATTTCAAAAACAAACATCACTATTATAACTACAGGCGTGACGTCCCTAGCATAGTACGTAACCCATTAGAGAAGTTAAGACACTTGTCAATCTGGTTATCTTTTTTGTAAACGTTCGCCACCCGTGGGTTTAACAATACAAATTCTTGGACTAATTAGAAAAAAAAGAACTATATACAAAAAATAAACGTCTACAATAAAAATAAACCAAAGTTGCACAAATGTCCTTAACTTTACTTGTCAGTATTGATACCTGTCTTGCACAATTGTCAACACGCAAACAGGACTTTATTCAGGACATCTAATGACCCTTCTTTACGATTTACAATAGCCCATCAATTTTGGGGAAGGACCCTTTTTCCCCTGGGGGAAACCCGCCTACCAGTGACTACCCTCGTTGCTACAAAAATCTCTCCCCTTTACGAGCCTAATAAGCGCCGTCCCCCTTACCTTTTGCTTCAGAATCTCTCAACCACGGTTTTGTAAACACCACCTCCCGTGAGGGACGATTACCTTACTTTTTTATTAAAATTTTTTTGTTTTTTTAATTTGTCCCGAATTTTATTTATAAAACCACTGGATGGCGAAACGCTACATAAAAATAACCCGATTTGCACAAGTGTCTTAATTTCATCTTGTCGGTAGTATACCGTCCTGCACAAAAACCATTAGTGGAACCGCTTATGACGTTTCAAAACCCCCCCGTTTAAAAGGGGGGGCCTGAGCTGGATTCGACCCTTTTTAAATCCAGCACAAAATCTTATTATAAAAAAAATATTACGAGCCTAAGTACATAAAAATTTTTAAAAAATAGAGATTTTTTTTTTTATTTTTATTTATTTGATATTATTTTTATTATTATTATTTTTATTTTTATTAGATTACGTAGTAGTGTAGTGGGACCGTAGTAGTAGGGTGTTAAATAATATACTATATAACACGCCCGGGAAATGGTGGAAATTTTTTTTTTCGGGGAAAGGGGAGGGTAGCTGTAATTACTTAGATATGACCCTAACTGCAACAAGGGACCTTTCCCTTTGTGAATAACATCAGAGTCTATACAATGTATCATTCGACGAAGTCCCGCCTTTAATCCTCTATCCTCCGATATCAAACTTTGTTTCAACCAGCTTTTTGTCCGAAAACGTCAGCAGGGGTGGTAGGGATTTCGGGTGGTGGTGGTTGTGGGGTGGGGTGGGGGCGGGTGGGGGTGTGGTGTGAGTTGGGGGTGTGACCTCTTCAAGGAGGGCTTTCCTTGGGGTGGGGAAGAGGCTCTTGGTTGAGGAATTAGACCTGTCGGTCTCCTTCCTCAGACCGAACCTAATTTCCCCAATCCCCCCCTTCCCAATCCCATCCTCCCTTGTCCTGTCCTCCTCCCCCTCCCCGTCCCTCCTTTATTCCCTTTCCCCTTTTTTCCATGGGGGTTTTCCACAGGCATGCTAGTTCCTGGTAGGGGGGAAAAGGACCCGGATCCATCCATTCAGTTGAGGTTCTTGGGGGTGGTGTAGTTTTCCGTGGAATCTGGGTCGCCTGGGGATGTCCCCATTTTCCCCTGCCGTCTTTCCGACCAAATATTGGGGAAGGCCTCCAACGGCCCTGTTGGTGAGATATTTCCCTTTTAACTCCAGGAGCGGGAACAAAAGCATCACCCCGCCCGAATGCTACCCAAGCTCTGATCTTCTCTACTTTCACATATCGTACTATCCCGTCATATCGAAAAACATCATTCCCTAATTTTGTAGTGGGACGTCTTTGCCCCATACCATAGTCCACAGAATTTCCGAATGTGGCGAGACATTCTCGAACAGCTGCTTAGGCCTCCGAGGGAACTAACCCTCCTTTCCCTTAAAAACTTCTTAACTGACGACATTTCTTGTTTTGGGTTTAAAAACATGCTTCCCCGGGCTTTTTCCAAAGGAAGGTGTCCCCCCCGGGGTTATTCTGAGCACAAAACATTTTTTCCTTGCTATAAATGATTTTGGGCCTCCCTTTTTCCATCCAAATTTGGCATCATCTAAAAAAAAAAAAAAAAAAAAAAAAAAAAAAAAAAAAAAAAAAAAAAAAAAAAATATTTGATTCCCCTTTTTTATCTTGGTCAAGCCCTGAAGTAACTTTTAGGGTTTTTTCCCTCTTTACCGTGGGTTTCCGGAAACCCACAATTTTAAATTTTTCCGGGCCCAACCTCAAAAATTACTTTCATGGGGGCGGGTTTTCAATCTCTTTTGACATTTCCCCCTTTTTTTAAACTCTTTTGGTAAAGATCTTTGGCGGGTTCCGCTTTTCTCTACCTTTCCCCCCTACCGGGTTAGTTTTTCCTTGGACTTTTCCCTTTTCCCCCTTTTTAAGCAACTTGCAAAGGCGAATAAATTCTCCCTTTCCATGGGAGCCCTGTTCGCTCTTTTCCCCAATTCCGCAAAACTTTTATTGAAATTTCCCCAAATTGGGGCCATTTGTTTGCGCCCCTTTTTTCCGCCCCTTTCTCTTGCCTAATCCTTTTTTCCCCATTACCAATTTTTCGTTTTTAGCTTAAATTTTCCCTCCCCCTGGGAAGTTTAGGGCGAGCGTTTTTTCATCCCCGCCGAAAGCCCCTTTACGGGGCTTCCCCCTTCTTTTTCGCCCTTTCCGCTTTTTTCCATATAAAATTTCACGATGTTAAGGTTTTTATGGGCGTCCCCCTTTTTTGGCTTCGTCCTTTTTCTTCTCTTTTTCTTCGGTTTGTCTTCCCTTCGATTTTACCCACCTTTTTTTTTAACCCCCATGTTTAAGGGATCAAAAAATTTTCCCTCCCCCCTTTGGGGTTCCAAATTTTTTCGCCGTTTTTCCAAAAAAAGCCCCCTTGCCGGGGAAAACCAATGCGGGGCCCCGCTCTTTTTTTTTCTGGGCCAAAATTCCCTTTTTCCCCAAATTTTCCATCGAGGAAAAACAGTGGTTTGCCTGTTGGGGCAAAATTCCCAGAAGTTTTTTTTTCCAACATTTCGGCCCTTGGCATTAATAAACTTTGGTAGCATTTTTACTGCTAAATTTTAAAAATTCTTGCCAAAAAAACTACCCCTTTTTGCATCCCCGCGGGGGTCAAAATTTTGGGTGGGGCCCAAATTCCCCTTAAGCATTTACAGGAAAATTTAGGAAAAATTGAAATAAAAAACATTCCAAACCCCCCTAGGTTCTTCCGTAAAACAAAATTTGGGAACGTAAATTTTAAAAAAAAAAGCCCAATTGTCCTGTTTGGGTGGCCCCCGGCCAAAAATTTTTCCTTTCTCTGGTGCGCAACTTCCTGTTTTCACCAAGATGGCTGCCAGCTACCGCAGGAGGAGCAACACCGTGTGTGTTGACCTTGTTAAAGGGGCAATTTACCCTACGAATGCCTCTGTTTTATTACCAACGATTATACGGGACACGTTTGGCATTGAAGTTGAAGACTTACTCGGAATAGCACTTAATGGATCATCACGAATCGTCATAAAGTTCTGTACAGTGGAGGCATATGAAAGGACGGTGACTCAGTACCAGGAGAAGAACATCACCGTATCATCTGGTCTGGAGGTACGCCTGCGGGATGCCTCAAAATACTACACCTGGGTGAGGATCCGCAACGTTCCTTTCGAGGCAGACGATGTAGATATCAGAGAGACTGTTAGGTAAG
This sequence comes from Cherax quadricarinatus, assembly GCF_026875155.1. Lineage (NCBI taxonomy): Eukaryota > Metazoa > Arthropoda > Malacostraca > Decapoda > Parastacidae > Cherax > Cherax quadricarinatus. The sequence continues at coordinate 10,854 of NW_026490496.1, forward strand.
ACACATATGCAACAGTTAGACAACTTTATTCCGAAACGTTTCGCCTACACAGTAGGCTTCTTCAGTCGAATACAGAAAGTAGGCAGGAACAGTAGAGATGTGAAGACGATGTAATCAGTCCATCACCCTTAAGTCGTAGAATTTGAGGTTGTCAGTCCCTCGGCCTGGAGAAGTTCAGTTCCATAGTCAGGAACTATCTGAAGATCGAGCGACAGTGCGGAGACTTAAATACTGTCGGAAGGAGAGGTGCAGGTAGTAGTAGTAGTAGTATAGTAGTAGTGAGAGGCCACTGAGAGGTCATGTCCCTCTCAGATCCAACCCTTCTCACTTGAAAAGCTTGTCCAAGGTGTTTTCTGTACCAAGATGCCACGTGTTGCAGTGTCTGACAAGATGAACATCAAAATGGATATACAATACCGACAGGTTGTTAGGTAAGACACATATGCAACAGTTAGACAACTTTATTCCGAAAACGTTTCGCCTACACAGTAGCTTCTTCAGTCGAATACAGAAAGTAGGCAGGAACAGTAGAGATTTGAAGCGAAACGTTTCGGAATAAAGTTGTCTAACTGTTGCATATGTGTCTTACCTAACAACCTGTCGGTATTGTATACCATTTTGATGTTCATCTTGTCAGACACTGCAACACGTGGCATCTTGGTACAGAAAACACCTTGGACAAGCTTTTCAAGTGAGAAGGGTTGGATCTGAGAGGGACATGACCTCTCAGTGGGCCTCTCACTACTACTACTACTACTACTACTACTACCCTGCACCTCTCCTTCCGACAGTATTTAAGTCTCCGCACTGTCGCTCGATCTTCAGATAGTTCCTGACTATGGAACTGAACTTCTCCAGCCGAGGGACTGACAACCTCAAATTCTACGACTTAAAGGGTGATGGACTGATTACATCGTCTTCACATCTCTACTGTTCCTGCCTACTTTCTGTATTCGACTGAAGAAGCCTACTGTGTAGGCGAAACGTTTCGGAATAAAGTTGTCTAACTGTTGCATATGTGTCTTACCTAACAACCTGTCGGTATTGTATACCATTTTGATGTTCATCTTGTCAGACACTGCAACACGTGGCATCTTGGTACAGAAAACACCTTGGACAAGCTTTTCAAGTGAGAAGGGTTGGATCTGAGAGGGACATGACCTCTCAGTGGCCTCTCACTACTACTACTACTACTACTACTACCCTGCACCTCTCCTTCCGACAGTATTTAAGTTTTCCGCACTGTCGCTCGATCTTCAATAGTTCCTGACTATGGGAACTGAACTTCTCCAGGCCGAGGGACTGACAACCTCAAATTCTACGACTTAAGGGTGATGGACTGATTACATCGTCTTCACATCTCTACTGTTCCTGCCTACTTTCTGTATTCGACTGAAGAAGCCTACTGTGTAGGCGAAACGTTTCGGAATAAAGTTGTCTAACTGTTGCATATGTGTCTTACCTAACAACCTGTCGGTATTGTATACCATTTTGATGTTCATATCAGAGAAAATTTTAAAAAGATATGGTGAGGTGCATGATATAATTTTTTCGTGGAGGGAGGGAATCATGAATTTTTTTGCCGGTGGATCTTACACCCAAGATTCTTTAAGGAAACCTTTTCCATCGTATTTTGCCCCTGGAGGTTTTTAGGACCAGCTGTACGTGACCTAGCGGGACAACGAAAGATTTCGCCTGGCGGCGCTTTTGACCACTGGGGGGCCCGGATGTGGTAAGCACAGCGCCGGGGCCTTTGGAAGGGGAAAGTAGCCACGGAAAGTCTCAGGCGGAACCTCGCCAAAAATTTGAGTGCAGCGGGAAAGGGTAATGGGGGGAAAGAAGGAGGGCGTGTTAGAGAAGTGTGACACACCAGTGGTTTCGGATAACCCCCCGAAAGGGGGCCCGGGAGTTGAGCCAGCCTGGGGGTGGGAGAGCCCGGTGATCCACAGGATTATCTACGCCCAGGGGAAATTAAGTTTTTCCGGAGTCCTGGGGAGAAACCACTACAGACAGGAAAATTCTGAGGGTTTTGAGAGGATTTGATTGACGTTCCAGACCCTCGGGGGTCAGAGCCTGGCATGTTGAGTTGAACAGGGAAGCAAGGTGCACAAGGGAAAGGAAATACTGATAGGGGAAATTGGGGGCACATCTAAAAAGGGCGGGGGCTCTGGGGTAGGGGGTTAAACACCAGTCACGTACGGGGAAGAGACGGGGGCAGGAGTATTAAAAAGGGGGGGTAGTGCACAGGGGGGGGAGGGGCACGGCGGGAAAGAGTGCACGAAAAAGACAAAGCAAAAAAAAGGGAACAACAGGACACGAACAAGGGGAAAGCCCCCCTTTCTGAATTTTTAAGTGTCAACGATAAAGGGAAATTGGCCTTGGGGGACGGAAAACGGTAGGGTTTTTAGGTTTTTGCGGCGTTTTAACATTGATGTGTTTTTTTAAATTAAAGAACAAAATTTTAAGTATGGCAGAGTTGAGGCTAACGGTTTTAGGATGTATGTTGGTAGTTCAGGAAATTAAAGGGGGGGGGTGGCAGGGCGTGAGGGAGTCCAGCCCATTCCACATCTCAAGGGGGAAGGGGGAGGGGGGGGGAGGGTGGTGAGGGGGAAAGGGGGGGGGAAAGGGGCGAGATTAAGTATGTTTTCGGGGGAATATTGCCGAGATAGTAACATACGGGTTAAGGTAAATTTGTAAGGGGGGTTTGCTTTTCTACATCGGGTTTCCCAAGGTTTCTATAATAGGGGGATTGGAATTGTTAATCAGGAAAAGGATGTGGAACCCGAGGGGGGCGGGTGTGGCTTGGGGTATTGAGGAATTTTTTGAGGGATCCGGGGTTTGACATGTCGGGGGCGATGGGGGGAAAGTAGAGACACGTTTATGCGGAGGGTTTTTATGCTGCCGGGTTGGATCTAAATATAACCGGATATAACAGAAAAAGTGAAAGGCGAAAAATTTAGGTTTTTTTCGGCCATAGCTTTTGGGGCAGAGATGGCAGGGGAAGGGATGGTTCGTAGGTATGGGGTTTTTGGGAAAATGAATGTGGGGTATTCGGGGAAGGGGGGGGGTTTTTTTTTGGGGAATGGGAAGCAACATGGGGGCTCGCACAAAGGGGAGGATATCGGAAGGGTGGGGGGCACGCTAAATTGCGTTAGAGAAAACCCATAGGGAAGGATGGGGCGGGGTGGAGGTATGGTTAACAAAAATATTTAGAGGGGGACAGCTAATTGACTGTTATGAAGGGGGAGGGGGGGCAGACATGGAGAAATAGAGGTTTTTAAGGGGAAGATTGAGGAGATATACAAAATTCTCGTTTTGATTGCGATACGTATGAGGGGGAAAGGTTTGAGGAGGTTTCTACGGGGTGACAACCCGTCAGGATGTGTTTTGAGGAGAATTTTGGAATAGGCAACAGGATGGACCACGATTATGTGCGGGATTAGAGGTGTGCTAAAGGGGGGGGGGATATGGGTGGGGAGGTACTTAGTAACCACCGTGGATGAGCACAACTGCTGATTATTGGTTTAGGGAATTTTTAAGCAGAAGGCGAGGGAGGAGGACGAGAGGGAGGGAGAGATTGGAGAAGGGAATTCGAGGTATTTTAGGGGAGGAGGACTAGAGTGCGGTATAGAGGGTAGGATCAGTGAGGAGGAGGTGGAGGAGGCGATAATGGGCTTGTGTAGGGGAAAAGCGCCGGGGCATTGTATGGAATTCCTATCGATTTCTATATTACACATTGGGATTGTATGAAGGATGTCTGGTCCGGTGTTTAACTGTATGAAGGAAAGGAGTTAGTGTTTGGGGGGAATCGCAAGGGGCACGGGGGTAGGAGTTTTGGTCGATAAAGGGAGGGGGGGGGGAAGACCTTGGTGCATTTAAGGGCGTCTCCCTCCATCCCTTGGAGATGCAGATTATAATAGTTTTAGCGAAGGTTTTTGGTAACGTTATGAAAAAGGTTGCTTTGACCGAGTCCTACATAGAGGACAGTGTGGGATTTCCACGGTCCGAAGTATGCGTGAGGGGCATGAAGAATTAAGGATTTTTGGGAGGGTAGGCACAAACGGGGGGGAGGATCTTGGGATTGATTGGAAGCAGGCTTTGACAGTGTTAGATAGATATGTTGTGGTGTATTATTTTAAAAAACAGGGTTTTTGGTGATGAGATTGTGCGCTGGGCGGACTAATTTGTATACGCCCTGCAACGGTTCAGGGTTCAGGTTATAGGGAAGTTAGGGTTGCCAGTGCAGATGGGGATGGGGTTTGCGACAGGGTTGCCCCTTGTTCTAAAATCCCTCTTTGCATGCATGAAGGCCCTTTTTATAGGACTTAATAGAGGCAGGAGTGTGGGATCGGGAGAGGTGGGTCCTGGGAGATGTGGTTATTGTGGGGTGTCGTGGATGACACCACAGTTTTTGGAAGGAGGGGAAATGAGGATTGGGAGAATGGTGGGAAGTTATAATAGAGATTTTTGGTGATCGTTAAGGGCGACAGGGATGAGGGTTAAATGGAGCAATGTCAAAGTTATTAGAAGTAGGCACCGGCGGGTGGGGGGGGGGTTGGGGGAACGGTATGGGTGGTCGTAGGGATAGAATTAAGAAATATGCTGGGGTTGTGTATATGGCCGACGGCTGGGGAAGGCACGAGGAAATAAATTCCAAGGAAGTAGTGAGTGAGCGATTGGGTTAGGATGCGCGGGTGGAGGGCTGGGGATGTAACATTGCTGCAGAGGGTTTGGTGGTAGTAAATACACTGTTGTACAGTAAAGTGTGGGGCGTGCAGAAATATAATACCCTCGAGGTCGTGTGATATTCAGGAACTGGAGAGGGTGGTTTTTTGAGGTATGAGTGGGGTTATGGGAAGCCATGGCTACGGAAGGAGTGGTTGATGATGGGCGTGCGGCAGGGTGGGCTGGGTCTTATACCTTTGGACACACGGTGAAGGCAGTGTATGTGAAGCAGCGTTACTTGTGGGTGGGGAGGGGAGAGGTGGTAGAAGGGTGGGAGAGGTCATGAGGAAGATGCGAAAATGGTGCGAAGGCAAGGCATCTACTGGTGTGTGAAGTAAGATATGGTGCGAAATTTGTTGGCAGTATGGGAAGCAAAAAAGTAAGGGTAAGTAGGCTTGGTGAGGAAGTGTTGGGCAGGGTACAGTGATACAGGAGTAGCTACATACCCAATGTATGTTTGGAGGGGCTTTGGGAAGACTTTGGAAGATCAGATTCTACAAGCCAAGGGGTCGTGAAGTGTTTTATAGATTCTTTATGGAATTCTAGCTACATGGTCAGTGCTATTATAGAATGGGTTATGTAGGTGCTGGCAATTGTTTTGCACTGGTGAGGAAGGATGAGACGGCTTTTAGCCATATATTTTTAGTGAAAAATTGGGTTTTGTTAAGGGCATGGGTAGCGAGAGTTCTGGGTATATTTTTATTATTATTATGATCAAGGGGGAAGCGCTAAACCGGTGGATTATACAGCGCTGGGGGGGGGGATGTGGAAGCATCAGGCTTAATTCGGGGAACTGGAGTCAGATCCAATTCCCTAAATCAAGAGCCCCTCCCAAACTCAAGAGAACCTTCCTTGAGGGTTGAGTTTCTGGGCTATAGTGGCGGGAGGGGGAAGAAACATTTCGGACTTTGATGGGTTGCATTTTGATGTGGGAGGGGTTTCCAAGGACTTTCGGGAGGGCTGTGATGTAGTAGTGGCAGATTTTTTGTATGTGTCTTGGTGCAATGCGGGAGGTGGGGGGTGAATATAGGAGTGCGGGGCGCTTGTTTTACGGCGAGTGTGTATCGTGCAGTATGCAGAAAAGGCTACTATATGGGAGGTTGTGGGTAAATAGTTTTCCCTTGGGTTATCGTAATCTGTCGGTAGGGTAATGTTAGGGTTGGGTGTAGTTTAGGCTGGATTGGGGCTGGTTCTCCCTAAACTGGATCTTGTTCTTTTTTGCGATTAGTGGAGATGGAAGGTGGAATAAAAGTGTGATGTGTAGTGGAGCATATGGGTGTTAAAGTCGTTAGGAAATGAGGGGGAGGGCGTAGGCGTCGTGGTAAGGGGGGGTTGAACTGGTGATATTTGGTTAAGAGGACTAGGGGTTTTATGACTTTTCGGACGGTCAGGTACGAACTTGAGCATCGGAAGGGAAACGTGAGTTTGTGTTTTTTAATGCAGATAGCTGGGGTCAGGGGAGGGCAGACGGTGGCTTTCTGAGAGTGTTTTTGCAGTTGGTTTTGTATTGATTGAGGTAGTACTGCCGGTACATGTTTTATTTAGGAGACATAAGTTATATTGTGTAAACTTAGTGCATGACAGAGTAAGATTGATATTGCTCTGGAACATTGTTAATAATATATATATCTTGTTGAAATATACATAAAAGAATGGAATATGTATAGTGAGTTGAGTTACAATTTCTAGTGTACTGTTCATATTAGTTGGTATTCTTCACTTTGTCAAAATAATTACTATCTATATATCTGTTATAAGTTTTTTATGTTAGTTCCTTATTTTATACGTTTAAGATGAACAAATGTAAGGTGTTGTGACCTTCTAGTGCAAGTGGCATTTATCTTGCCACTGGGGAAAAGGGGAGTGATAAAGTAATTATGTTGGCATCATAAACGAAATGTCATTGGATATATGTACATCTGCATTTAGAAGACGGGAAGGTAGTGAGGATTGTCAATATATGTATTAATTCTTATGTAAATTTCATGGAAACTCAGGGTGATAATTAATGTACACCTATTAGTAGGATGATAAGTATTGATATTATTATGCTTATTGTAATATAATCTTGATTGATGAAATGTTAATCTGGTTTTTAGATTCTGGAGTAAAGAGATAAAAAGCATAGGGGTATAGGGGATATTTTGTAAGCACAAAGATGAATCAGCAGTAGTATTTGAAAATGTAACATTTTTATTTTTCTGTGGCGGGACACGATAAGGAGTTCTCATATTTAATGTAATTTTTTAAAGTTCATGACTGATGGAGGTTATGAGTGGTGACGGCAGGACACAGTTACTAGGCCATGTGGGGGGGTGAAGAGTAGCGGTAGTGTATTAAATCCACCACCGTGCATACGATATTGATTGTTATCATGGGGTATATGAGGGTAGGGTGTGGATTGGTTTCTTTGGCCCCCCCCCCCGGCGCGGCCCCCGGCCGGGTGGATTGTGTGGCCATCATGTCTGACTTTTCTTGTATTATAGTCAGCCTTTCTAGATTGGTGGATTGTGTTTTATACATGTTGTCAATGATATCCTTAAATGCTCTAATAACTGTATATGAGATGTCAATGAGTTACTCAGGTGAAAGTGGTATGTTTTTCAAAGGGGGGGGGGGAAGTTGTAATACATTACTAAGTAGGACTATCGCTTTTTATTATAAGACCATTTTTTTTTCACGTGAAGCAACGGCCACATAAAAGTAGTGTTTGTTTGGCAGTGCAGCAGCCAATTCTGGATGTCATTATATTATGTGCTTCTTTGGTATTTGTGTAGTCACTGCAGATTATCGTTTTACTGCACTGTATCTTGTTACATATTTGTTTAGTACCCATATATTTTTTGTACGGAGTTTTAAATTAAAATATAAAATATTTTTTTTTTAGAAAATGTTGTTTCCAAAATGCAGATCCAATTAATAATGTTTTATCAAATTGTTAGGCGTTTAACGTTCGAACTTTTAAATCCTGTGTCTAAAAAACTTGTACATATCGATATTTCGTTACATGAAAGAAAAATGACTGTTTTTGATAAATCAAAGTTGCTTAAAAGCAAAAATCTGATTTCTACAACGTCATTAAGTCTTCCAAATTGGGTACTTTTCTGCCTGACATTTTTTTTTTTACCTTCCTGCAAGATTTTCATGTATACATTGAGAAGATTCATAAGTTCAGCTTCAAATAGTTGATGTTGTTGTACTGTAGTTAAGGTAAGATTCATTTAATACTTTTCATGTATAGCTGTTGTCTGGTCAAATTTAAACAGACTTTTCACAGATTTTGTTTCAGTTGCGATAGTTTAGAAAACTTCTTCTGAAGACTGAAGGGGCGATTGAAGATTATTATTATAATCAAGGGGGAAGCGCTAAACCCGGAGGATTATACACCAGGGCGATTGAAGAACAAATATTTATGTTCACTTCCCTCTGTAGATTTTCAACAGAAAATGTTTTTACACAGATTAGGCATGTCAGGAAGAGAATGTGTATTTTTTTTTTTAATCAAGATCGTTGCCCAAAAAAAATAAATAACGCAATAAAAAAAATCAAATGTGAGAAATTGTATATTGTAGCACTTAATGGAACTCAACATCAATATGGCAATATCGAAGTTATTTTTTATAGAATGAAATTATTAATTAATGCCAAAAAGCAAAATGTCGAAGAGCTCATGCAATATAATCTTTTATATACCCTAAAAAATAGTTGAAGGATGCCTTGACATGGTTTTGGGACAATTTTTGCTTTTATTTTACACCCATGGTTATACAAAAAAGGTTAGGATTTTTCTCAAAAAGGACTTGTAAAATTTTTTGTTATAGAACCAATGTTCGTGTTAAATCCTGTAAAATTGATAAAAAATCGGGTTCAATAATAAAGGGAGCAAATCAATATAATTGCTGAAAATGGACTTTCCAGAAAAATGGAATAATACATTGAGGCTTAGCTTATGGTAGGTAAAAATATTCCATGTGCCTTATGTTTATTTCTTATGTTTATTAGGAGTAGAAGTGAGCATATATAACATATTTCTGAAGTTCCATGCAGATCCCTCCATGTGGCCACATCTGCAGTGGCCACATGTGGGGCGGCCACATGTGGGGTGGCGACATGTGGGGCGGCCACATGTGGGGCGGCCACATGTGGGGCGGCCACATGTGGGGCGGCCACATGTGGGGCGGCCACATGTGGGGCAGCCACATCTGCAGTCGTCACAGGGGTTACACTCATACATGGTGAGGTCGTCACATATGTAACTGTGGGTGTGGTGACGACAGATGTATATATAGGCGTAGGGTTGATCAATGTGGCCACAGTGGTGATGGTGGTGGCCACAGATACGTCACTTCGTTTCCGCTTCTCGATATGTTGTTGGTTTGGCGGGGCTTGAAGTGGCCACATCTGGTGTGGCACGGACTTGGCTGGCCACATCTGGTGTGGCCCCGGACTTGGTGGACCCACATCTGGTGTGAGCCCCGGGACTTGGTGGCCACATCTGGTGTTGGCCACCGGGACTTGGTGGCACATCTGGTGTGGCCCCGGATTGGTGGCCCATCTGGTGCTGTGGCCCGGACTGGTTGGCCCATCTTGGTGTGGCCCCGGACTTGCGTGGCCACATCTGTGTGGCCCCAGGATTGGCCACATTGGATGTGGCCCCGGACTTTTGGTGGCCACATCTGTGTGGCCCCGGAGCTTGGTGGCAACCATTGGTGTGGCCCCGGGCTTGGTGGCCACATCTGGTGTGGACCGGACTTGGTGGCACATCTGGTGTGGCCCCGCGACTTGGTGGCCACATCTGGTGTGGCCCCGGACTTGGTGGGCCCATCTGGTGTGGCCCCGGACTTGGCCACATATGGTGTGGCCCCGGACTTGGTGGCCACATCTGGTGTTGGCCCGGACTTGTGGCACATCTGGTGTGGCCCCGGAACAGGGTGGCGCCACATCTGGTGTGGCCCCGGATGGAAGTGGCCACAAATCTGGTGTGGCCCCGGACTGGGTGGCCACATCTGAGTGTGGCCCGGGACTGGGTGACCACATCTGTGTGGCCCCGGATTCGTGGCCACATCTGGAAGTGGCCCCGGATTGGTGGCCACATTCTGCGAGTGGGGAGGGTTTGGGGGCGGGGGGGGGGGGGTGGGATTGGCCCCCGGACTTGGTGTCCACTATGGGTGGCCCCGGACTTGGTGGCCACATTGGAGTGCCCCACGGACTTGGTGGCCACATCTGGAGTGCCCCGGACTTGGTGGCCACATTGGAGGGGCCTGGAACTTCATGGGCCACACTCTTCCTTTTTCCCTTGCTTTGCTTTTGCACATGCCTTCACAGGAGAATTATTCAGAAATTTCACCAGCTGAATATAATTTCTCTCATTTTCTGAGGAGATCAGAGGGTAGTAATGGCGTCGTGGCGTCACCTGCTGCTGCTATGTTTTAAGATGTTTCTTTCATTCGCAGTCTTTTGCATCACTCAACATCACAGTCTCCTCTTCATGTTCAATGACTGAAACTCTTTTTACGCGGCATTTTGGTGCAAAACTGTATAGAATGACGGTGTGAAATAAGATGTCCTCAAGGGAGCTGCACGGTCAATCAAAGCAGCTAGGTCCTCTTTACCTGACCCTTGGTCGACAAAAGGTTGGTGTGGAGAGTGGAGGTCCTTGCTACAGCCACCATGAGTAAGAGTTACCAATGGAGTTATTTGAAGCATTTTGCACAAAAACATAAGAAAAAAACTTACGGAATAAAAAAAAAAAACTCAAAATGACAAGAAAATTACAATAAACGAACTACAGGTATGCGTGAGTCACGATAATGACGTAATTACCCCAATTACTATAATCATTGTCTGCATCGCTATTGGGCCGTGCAGACCTCCTGCGCAAACGCTCTTCAGTTCCCTGGACAGCTGAGTGTGAGGTGGTGGCTTGGTCGCGCATCTGTCGTCAGACCGGAGAACTTCTATCAGTCAACATGGCGTGCAGTTACAGACGCAGGATTAACACTGTCGGTGTTGAACTTCTCAGTGGGGCAATAACGCCAGCCTCAGCCCAGGTATTACTACCTAAAATAATCAGAGACACACGTTATTATGGGGCAATATTTCAGAGATGGGAGAGTTGTACGGCGTAGCAGGCGTAGCTTTGAACGGATCACGTAGATTTTTGTGTGAAACTGCATCAGCAAACGGTTTACGAGTCGTTGGTCAACGTTTATCAGGACGTAAGTCTTGATGCAACACCAGCTGTGCGTTGTAGAGGATGATCGATGTATCCAGAATTTACATGCGATTAAATTGCGTAATGTCCCCTTTGGAGGCGGATGAGGCAGATATCAAGGAAACGTATTTGAGGAATATCGGAATGTTCATGGGCCCAGCATGGGTAAGTGGGTGTCGGGTGCTACACAGGTATGAGGAGGGCACTTTTTAACCTAAAAATGTCATTGCGACACCCATACCGTCTTACGTGTACTATAGGAATTCAGAACAGGTCATGGTGTATCGCGGGGCAAGGCGTAACTGCCGATTTGTGGGGAATATTGATCACATAGCGGCGGAGTTGTGGGAAGGCGGCCAACGAGCTCCTGGCCAGAGGCGGAGTCATCCGCTTCTACACCAGGGGAAGCAGGTGTTTCTCAACGACGTGGCAGGAGGGAGTGGGTCGTCTATGGAGCGAGATAGTGGATGAGGCGTATAAGGCGGGGGGAGAGGGTTAGAGGGTGAGGCCCTTGACCAGTTACATGGTCCGGACACACTTAAAAGTGGATCGAGTGAGCAAAAAGTACAGGAGGAAGTGTTGAAATTGAGGAGGAATTAGCCGAGGTTCTTGTAAGTCCTTGTCACCGCCTGAGGAGGTGGCTGCTCCTGGCAGGGTAGAAGAAGATGAGGTGAAGGCTGTGGGGCATCAAACAACAGGAACTCTTCGGACGAAGGGAGTGTCAGCGTGGACTGAGGTGTCACCGAGATCTTTGTCCACTGTGTACAGTGGAGGTAGAGGACATGTGAGGCCATCCCCAGACCAAGCCATGGAGGATGCGCCTGTTCACAAGAAAGAGAGCGCTGCTCGTATTCAGATGATGTCCTAACGCCGGCGCAGAGGACTGGGAAGCAAATATGGGCGAAGGTGTGAAGGTAGGGTGGCCATGACAGGGAGGCACCGAAATGATGGGGGGGGGGCGGGAGATGAGGGGGAAAGAGTGTGCAGGTGACAAGTGGTCCCACAGTTCTGGTGGTCCATCGGAAGAGTGTGAGAGGAGGCAGGGGTGGAAACTCTAATAGGCCTCCGGTGTATGTCAGTAAACGTTAATGGTTTGTTCATGTATATTGTGTAAAGAGAGATGGTTTCGAGAGTTCTGAATTAAATTTAGATGTGGTTGTTGTGTTCCTACAGGAGCACAATTTAAGGAGGGTAGGGTGTGTTTGGAGATGGAGGGGTTTCCTGGGGTAACCCTGCCTCTGAACGTTTAAAAGGGGGGGTGGGTATCTAATTAGGGAGGGCGAGCCCGTTTGTTTTTGCAGAGAAAGTGAGGGGGGTGGGAGGGGGGGAGGAAGGGGTTGCGCGTAGATGGTTTGTGGATGGGGAAAACGTTGTGGCTTCTTTATTAGTGTATATGCGCCTGCAGAGAATACATGTACAGGTGAAGCAGGAGTTTGTGTGCGCGAGGACCTTGTGTTTTTTTTCCGTTGCAATTTACGGAGGGGGCAATAGTAGGAGGTGAATTGGAACTAGCGTCACTTAGGAGGGCTGATGTGGTAACCAAAAAGGGGCAGGTTATGTTGTCGGTGGCCTACGAGATTTATTGAGGCGCTATTAGGTTAAGATGACGCATTCGAGGGCGGGGGCGTGGGAGACAGAGCATACATTTGTTAGGAGAGGGTTTATGCAGTGAGGTTAGATAGAGTGTATCTTTCTCACGGGGTTGTAGTGGGGAGTTTCAAACTGTTGATGTTGCATGGTTCAGATCATAGAGAAGTGTTGGTGGAAGTTGGGTGGGGAGGCGTTGCAGAAATATACAGGAGTTACTGGAAATTAATATAAGTGAATTGAGTGTGAGAGGGGTTTAGAGGGGATTGTCTGTCCTATGGGGTGAAGGTGCTTAGATGAGGGGGCACAGGGAGTGGAAGATGTCGTACAATGGTGGGATTTGTGTTGCAAGGACAGGATTAGGAAAAAATAAAATCTTAATTATGATGGGGCGTGGGACAAAAGTTTAAATGATTTTTTTTTAAATAGGGCTTTCAAATTATTGGTGGAACAGGTTAAGGGCTGTTTATGAAGAAGGGTGGCTGTGGGTGGCAACTATCTATGGATGAAATTGTCGAGGTCAAGGGTGAGAACTGAGGGAAGTTTACAAAATGAGGGGGGTAGAGGTTTTCAAGCGGGAAGGGTGCAGGCAGGGGTAGAGGAGGTGCTTTGGGGTGCAAACCATCGGCGTGTGTGTTGCGACGTCAGAAACAAAGACAAGCTGGTTACGCATATCCGAGGTTTGGGTAACGAGATGGCGGCGGGGTTATAGAATGGGTCAGGAGATACTAACTACAAAAGGATGGTGGTGTGTTATGCGGATAACGGTAATGAAGGGTATTGGACAAGTGGGAAGGTATGGGTAATGTGGATTTAGAGAAGGTGTCGTGTGTATGTGACGTGTAATTTAGGGAATAGTGATAGAAAGGCTTTAGGGGGGGGTCAATAACAGAGGAGGAAATAGAGTTGGCTTTAAGGGGAATGAGAATAGGTAAAGCACCGGGAATAGACGGTCTCCCGGCTGCAATTTTATCTCAACATTGGGGAGGTGGATAAGGGGTTTTCATGGGTAGGTATTTATTCAGATGAAGGAGAAAGGGTGTGATGGGGACAAGCAAGCAACAGCAGTTGTAGTGTTGTCCCGAAGGGTAAAGGCGGGCATTACTTTAGCACACCTCAAGGAAGTACGTGCACTATCCTGTTATGATTGCTGATTTATAAGTGTTCGCTAAAGTCTTGGGTAATTAGGTTCAAATGTGTGGTAGGGAGTGGTTTCGAAAACGCAGTTATGGTTTGCCTGGAAGGTCGATGATTGAGGGTCTGGAATACTGAGAAGTTTTGTGGAGTCAAAAGGGGGGGGAGGGGAGGGCGGAGTTTTGGCTTTTGACTGGAAGGGGGCCTATGACAGGGTGGAACGAGGAGCATGGAGCTATACTTAGGAGCAGGATTATGGGGATGAAATAGTTAATTGGGTAACCACGTTGTTACAATGGCTGCCAAGATTGAGGGTACAGATTATGATGCTTGGGGGAGGGGGATTGTAATGGGTACGCGGGACTTAGGCAGGGGTGTCCATGTCACAAATTTGTTTGCCTGCATTCAGGACCCCTTCTATAGAAAGGTTGACAGTTGTGTGTGTGGGACAAGAGTGGAGGTGGGGGGGGTGGGGTAGGAGCGGAAAAGGTGGCCGGGAATAATAGGATACGTAGACGATACAAACAGTCCTGGTCGGGAGGGGATGACGTGGGTGTTTTGGATGCTGTTGTGCCAACCAGTTCGGAAATGCAACAGGGATGCAGGGTTAATAGAGAGAAGGTCTATGATCATGGGGTTGGGTGATTGGGTGGAGGGGGGGGGAGTTGTAACGTTGTGAGAAAAACTAACGGTGTCTTTAAAAATTTTTGGTATCACTATAAGGGTGATTGGAAAAGCTGCTCGGGAGGAAAACTCGAATAGATTAATGGAAAGATTCAGGGCGTCTGGGTGCATTGCGACCTCATCATCTGACTCTCGTTGCAAACGAGTATTGTTATAAACGTATTATTGTATTAGTAGGTTTGGCCACGTAGCAGACGTGTTACCATTAACAGGGACGGCGATTGTGGGAATTCTGATGACGAGTTTTTAACTTTTTGTGGGTTCAAGGTGCGATTGGCTGAGGAGAGAGGTTGTAATGTTACCTGTGCGCAAGGGTGGGTAGGGCGTTGATGGATCTGAGGAGGAGGATTAAAGTGTAGTTTCTTTAAATGGGAGGTTTTTGCGCGAAGGTGTGAGTGGAGGGCAGCTGGGAAAAGTACATGATGGTTGGGTAAGTTGTCTATGGTGGTGTGGGCTTGAGGGAATGTGTAACTATTTTGAGGGCTTTGATGTTGTTAGAGAACCCAGGAAAATTCGAGTAGGGGTTGTGTGTAAGCTGCTTGCAGACAGGATTGTTGTACAGTTGAGGGATGTTCCCATGTGCGCATGGACGAGTATTTGGTATTAGGTTTAGCAGTTGAAGTTATTGCCTAGGAGTAAGGGAGGTAACTGTATCGTTTTTTGCATGGCATACACCGTCGGGGGGAGGTTTTAAGACACCAGGAGGGGTAATTGTGGGCGGAAGGTGTGGAATCAGTGGGGAGGTTGAGATGGCGTTCATGCTGTATACTGTGTGGGAACTGGTGGGTTGTTAGGTATTGGTTAAGTAGGGTTGTACAGGGGGTGGGGGGCAGAGGGGTTCGGTTCTGCGTGCACTAATCCTAAGATGTGGGAGGGTCGATTGAGAGTGTTATACGAGCTCTTGGATTAATCATAATAGTGGATTATATATATACATATCGTGGGGTGATGAGGGGGAGGGGGAATTGTGAGGTGCGGAGGCGGGTACTAGCGGTAACGGTTTATCGTAACGATGTGTCTCGTAATAGAGAACTGTATGGGAGGGGTTGGAGAAGGATTTTCGGATGGTTATAGAATGATAACGTTAGGTTTTCTCATCTATCTACGAATGTGGGCTGAGTGAGTAAAGGGGTTGGGGGGGATTACATACGGGAAAGGGGGTTTTCAGGGGGACACACGGGGTCGCCTCCTGGGGAGGGGTGTGAGTGTTGGTGTATGTGGGTATATGAAGGTGTAGATGTGATGGCATAAATGTATGTAGCATGCAAGGGGCACAGAAACCAAAGATATATCAAGTAATTTACGTAGTACCTGAATGGAGGGAATTTGTGTTTGATGTGTCAGAGGTCGTCATGACCTTCTTCATGAATTAAGGTGAATGGTGCAATATCTTTAGTTTTAAGCCGTGAAGAGCTTTAGGGCTTATGTAGAGTGTGCGTTTATAGCCTTTATTGGGCATAAATCATGTGCGATAATTGTTATCGCAATGAGAGGTTTTAAAAAAATTCTGTTTGTGTTGAGTGTTGTGGGTTTTTAGCAGAGTGTACTGTCTTTTATTTTAGCATTATATAATGTGCTCATCAGTTATGCTGCTAGAGGAGAAACAGATTAATGACTTCCATAAATTTGTAATGCCTCGTTGAAAGTTTGTAGGGAGAGTATGGTTTAGTCTCTTACTTTATATAATGTGCTCAGCGGTGGAAGAGCTTGTATTATTATTTTAGTTAATATTTGTTAATATTTTTTAGTATAAGTGTGAGGATTAGGATTTGGTTTTTGATTTAGGATTTGTTTTGATTTTGATTATGATTTTGATTTTGATTTTGATTTGATTTGTTTTGCTTTTGATTTGATTTTGATTTTTTTCAATGCTTAAAAAGAGAATTTGTTAGTGTAGGCTCGGTATGTATGTGCTTAGGTATTTTATTGTATAGGGTTAATTTTGGGAAGAGTATGATGATTGTTTTTAACTGAGACTTGGGGCTTGTAAGGTTATTACTATGTTTATCTGATGTGAAGGTTGTGAAACCTTTGTTCATATGTCCGTCAGTATGTTAACTTACAACTACTGAAAAGGGTATATAGTTATATTTTATATAGTTTATATAGTTATAGTTTATTTTGTTTATCATAGTATGTTATATGGAAAAGTTTGTGTGTATATGGGTAACCTCTTTTATGTCAATTACAATGTGTTGTTAATAATTGGTGTGTATGTTGTGTAGGATTGAGGTCCCTACTGTATCCATTTTCATATCTTAATTTATATTCAAGCCTGTAAAGTTTTTAAATAAAATATAAAAAAAAAAAATTACTATAATTACGATAACTTTTTACATAATTATCGTACAGAGACGAGACATACACCAAGATGTTGCCAGATTGTTGAGCTATTATTGGGTAAGATTAACTCATTTTTTTAATTTTTTCGATTTTTCGTCTATTGCCTGAAAGGGGGCCCCCCCTGAAATTGATATTAGAGGGTGTAGGTGCCATACTTACTAATTTTACTTATTATATTTTTTTTTTTTTTTTTTTTTTTTTTTTTTTTTTTTTTTTTTTTTTATTTAAAAACAGTGCCGATTACTAATGAAAGAATATATATTAAAAAGATACCGACGAAAGACTTACTGCATAGAATTCGCACTTACCCGAGGACATAATAACGACACCATACAGTACAGTGGTAATACACACTGACACCACCCGTACATTACATTGGTATTACACTCACACACAACAACACCGTATATTACAGTGGTTAAATAACACACTCACAACACTAAAACACCGTATATTACAGTGGTAATACACTTCATCACACAACACTATACATTACAATGATATTGTTTTATTTGTTAAAGAACATCTCTAACCAAGGTTACATATTACCAAACATCCAAACACTGGAAATTATGAAGATTGTACAATAAAACAGAGAAAACAAAACAAACAAACACGCACAATGACACAATACAACATGCACACACTTACACTACATGGGACTACATCAGGAACATACTAGGTGAGGTTTCTGCCTGTCAAACACGTATGCAAGACTAATTCTAAGATCTCAGGTGCTTAACAGAGCACCACGATACTCAAAACATTAATATTGGCGATTATCACGAGATCTTAACATACATAGGTATTTAGTATTCAAAGAAGGAAACGGGATAATACTAAAAGTCACTATAAAAACATCCAATATAACAAAACAAAACTACGATGTGATATTTTACATCTCAGCAAAACAAAGAAAAATAATGCAAACTAGTTACATGTAATATAATATTACTGAAAAGCACACTGTAACACAGCATAAAATATAACATATAATATAAACCAATTGCTTATGCTAGGAAACACTTTTTACCACTTACAATTGAATCAAAAACAGTAAAGACACCTATAACATATTTGAGTCTCATTGAAAATTTTCATCATAAAGTCCTTGAAATGATTTATACATGATAAAAAATATGCAATCGTAGTGCTACACCTTTCTAAATGATAACTGTGTAGTTCCTGAAACCCTCGGGGTAATAACCCTATTGCCTCTAGATATCAAAACTCAATTATACATCCATATAAACAGCTCTCCATGCTCACACCCAAGTCTAGGAAAATAGCCCATTTTGCAAATCCCATAAATCCCTTAATGTGAAATTTCGATAACCCTCACTAAAATCTCTCTCCCATCTCCCTCCATACACCCCTTTATTTCTACACTGTGTCCTATAAAAAGTTGCTGCCAATGCATTAATTCTTGCCCGCACGTCCGCCTCCCTCATAGCCCACATCATATATATATAATCCGTAATCATATACCCAATCGCATTCTCAACCCTTTTATTCACCCCAGTTATATCTAAACTTAAAACCCTCAAAACCTGCAAACCCCCTCCCCCCACTAACCTTAAAACCTTACCCATCCAAACCCTTATAAGTTCAATACAATCGCAAAAATATACCGTATGATAAATAGTCGCTAATCCTCCACAATCCTTGCATTCCCCATCCTCTCGTATTCTCTTATAGAATAAAACCATTCCTGACGGCAAAATTCCATGTAAAAATCTATACATAACTTCTCTGACTTTAGGTTTTAACGCAATTTATTTAAACGCCCCCAAATATATGCCAATCATACATCGGATAAACTCCTTCTACCGCCGCTACCAGAGCCTTACCATCTGCCCTATCAAGATTTCTCAATTTAATTTGTGAGTGATCCCTCACGTTTATGAAGACCCGTAACACTGCCTCACCCATCATGAACTCCCGACCCCCCCACCACCGTCGCATATCCTGATGTATCCTATGAAGACCGTCTTCTTTCGCCCCCCCCTCCCGCTTATAACTATTTTTTTAAATACATACTTATTATCCTCTTTTCGACATCTATAAGACCAGCCCTCCACGGCCAACCGGGAGTGTGACAACCGCTCTACTTAACCATTCGCTCCTTGTTCCCCAAATGAATCTAAAAACACTTTTTTGTAACCTTTTTAATTCACAACGAAGTATCGGAAATATTACCGTAACATGCGATAGTTTACTATATAATAGCACATTCGTTGTTATCACCCTTTGTTGCAAACTTAAATTAGCAGCTCTTAACCCACTAAGACGCTTCAGAACACTATCAACGATACGCACGGAATTTATTTGTTGTGCTGACTTGATATCATTTACATAAACGATCCCACATATCTTTATTTGGTCCACCCTTTCCCACCTTTCAGCTACCATTCTGTGTTGATTCCTCAACACACACGCCGACGGCCGATCTCCCCACAAAACCACCTCGATTCCACCCTTAAGCCTTTCCCCATCAAACCTTTCGTTTCGTAAATTTCGTAGTTGCTCCTTAATTCGTTCAATTTCTGTAACAGGATAATTAGCATTCGCTTGTACATAGCAGTCGCGCAACTGCCCCTCTAAATATCGTTGGAAACCATACTGTAACTGATTATATCTCACTCCCTGACTAATTTTTTTTTTTATATTTTTATTAGAAACCTTACAAAAGTACAAAGGATGCATAATCAAGTACAGGAATACAAAACATTCTTTTGTGCTACTAGTACCAGGTTATTCCTGGCGGGAACAAGTATTATAACATCTTGTTATAGCGAACAATACACGCTGAGGCAAACCTCACTAATGTATAACAGTCATTAATAGTTGCCGCCAAGCCATTGTACCCAACGACAACACACCAAAATGAAACTTTACATAGTTTAACAATATAAAATGAATACCTGACATGTCCTATCACAACAAAAACAACATACAAATGTACATCATCACAAGATTACTAAAGTTGAAATTTTCATACACGACTAAAACCATAACCACCTTTAACATACAATATATGTACTACACATATCATGTCAGTAAAGTAAAAAGACCCTAACCAAAGCTACCATAACAACTACAAAAACAAGACAAAACTCTAACATACCCGCTATGACAGGGTACAGAGTATTGGTTAGTTATGTTACATTAGATCCTAACCAATAGGAATTCGCAGGAACGTATGATTCCTTATGCACAATAGAGAAACAGTATTTTACTATTATTAATATGTTAACCCTCTAATACAATAATTCTGCTACAGAAAACAGAACAAAATAAATGTAACATACAATAATAAAATAACCTAAAACAAGTTTTTATAACAAACCTCGGCACATTAAAGGGTTTAAACCCGAACCCTATACATATTTTTTTTTTTTTTTTTTTTTTTTTTTTTTTTTTTTTTTTTTTTTTTTTTTTTTTTTTTTTAAAACAGAGCAAATACAATAATGATAATAGTATAAAATTAAAACCATACTAGATATTACAAAACCCTATACACAATCCCTGTAAATTTTAAGAAACCATAGATCAAGGCCATATTACAACCATATACAATCCCCACAACCATATACATTAACCTATAAACCCTCCTTTTATAATAACTATATTGCCATGCAGACCAATGACACTAACATAGCATTACCCCCCCATCCTGTAAAGTAAGTCCGTTTAATACATACTATGAAATTATCTAATGAAAGGTTATACCATGACCTATACAAACCAAAAAGTTGGAGTTGCATGAACAGACAAAAAACACAAAATTTACAGACTAAAACAGATAAAATGAAACTTACATTCTATAACATACACTGTAATAAGTAAAGAAATACACCACCAATTATGATTCAAATATTAATGTTAACCATGAATTACAAACATTCAAAACATGCATATCGTGAAGTTCACACTCAAATGCAAGATAATACACCACATGCCACATTAAAAGAACATTTAAAGAACCCGAGACTAAAATAAGACTAGAGTAGTTTAAAGGAAAGGCTGCTGTAATGTCCAGTCCCAAAAGAACTGACACGTAAACTCAGAAAATTTGTGTTGATACCAACGTGCCAATCTAATTACTTAAAAACGAGATCCTAAGGGCTCGGTATCCTGGCTTTCAAGGAAATTTTAAACCCAGTGAACATAACCATCAGGCTTAGAAATGTAACCCTGGAAACCACACTTATATCTCACTATGACAAACATTCTCGTGAAACATGGCGTACCATCCATACCTAATTCTCACTACCTTCCTCTTACACACTACATCAGTTCCAGATAAACCAAAAACAACCCCCCCCTTTACATCCCCCCATAAGGAGACCACTCCTTTGACCATCCTCAGGGACCCCGCCTAAGGGAACCCACAGTGAGATTCCTATAACCTTCCGGGAAACTTTTTTCCCAAGACGCCACTGACGACACTGGAGGACAGGAGAGATAGGGGGGACATGATAACAACATACAAAATACTGAGAGGAATGGACATAGACAGGATGTTCCAGTGATGGGACACAGCAACAAGGGAACACAGTTGGAAGTTGAAGACACAGATGAATCAAAGGGATGTTAGGAAGTATTTCTTCAGCCTCAGAGTAGTCAGGAAGTGGAATAGTTTGGGAAACAATGTAGTGGAGGCAAGATCCATACATAGCTTTAAGCAGAGGTATGATAAAGCTCACGGTTCAGGGAGAGTGACCTAGTAGCGACCAGTGAAGAGGCGGGGCCAGGAGCCTATACTCGACCCCTGCAATCTCAACTAGGTGAGTACATACATACATTGCAATAATTGCTAGAAATGTATCCCTCAAGCCTCATGTATTGTATATGCCATCTTTGTACCAGCAATGCATCCTTTTAAGTCTTGTGCACCATATTATGTAATAAAATATACCTATTGTTAAAAAAAATATTAAAAATGGGGTATTAGGGAAAAAAGA
>NW_026490507.1:0-22967 GCF_026875155.1 Cherax quadricarinatus
GGAACCAAATTTCCCTATGGAGGTAATGTTCCATGATTTTTTTTAATCTTCCATTTAGCAATTTTTGAAACCTCTTGTCATAATCATAAAATTTATAATAACTCATTGCAAACAAATAGGGGAGGGTGGGGTTTGAACCTAGGCAATGGTCCAAAGTGCTTTAACCCACTCGACCAACGGGTTAAAATAAGTTTCATCCAATTATATTTTTTCTATACACAGGGCTTAGCACAGGCCCAGTGTACCAAAAAGCGGATTTGTAGGCTATTAGGGTCAGTAAGAATGTATAAATACTTAACAAAAACGTACTTTTTACAACTTCTTTTTAATCAAATTTTTCTCTAAAAATTTCTCTTTTTTCAAGCACTTCCTGGCAAGTTTGCAACAAAAATCATTGGCCTTTCTTTCACAAATAGATTGTCGTCTTTGAATTCTTTTGTCCTGTAATTTTATTTCTGTAATTGAAGGCATTTTGGCTACCTATCTTAACATAATTTGTTAGCGCCTGTTGGAGATGGATAATTTTATATTGCAAGATTTTTATGACCTGAAAGAGGTCATGTGAGTTCGGTACTTTTACAAAAGAAGTTACTCCGGAGTATGTCCTTTTTTTTTTCGTACCACAAACTACAGGTACCACATTTACACTGGAAACCCTCTGGGATGCCTCTGACATAGTAATTCCTGTCTGATTACCTCTTGCCAGGATTCCGAAGGTGTCACAGGAGGGTGCACGTGTGTTGGGAAGGTGTCACTGGTGGGGGCACGTTTGTTGGGAAGGTGTCACTGGTGGGGGCACGTTTGTTGGGAAGGTGTCACAGATGGAGGCACATGTGTCGGGAAGGTGTCACAGGTGGGGGCAGGGTTGGGTTTTGGGGAAGGTGCCAAGATGGTGGCCGTGTGTTGGGAAGGTGCACAGATGGGGGCACGTTTTTGGGGAAGGATCACATAGAGGCACGTGTTTGGGGGAAGGTGTACAGTAGAGGCAGTTGTTTGGGAACGGTACAGGAGGGGCAGTGTGTTGGGAAGGTGCACAGGTAGGGGCACGTGTTTGGGAAAAGGTGTCACAGATGGAGGCACTGTGTTGGGGAAGGTGTCACAGTTAGGGGCAAGGTGTTGGGAAGGTTACGGGTGGGGCACGTGGTTTGGAAGCGTGACAGATTCATCTAAATATTCAAGGATAGTCACTGATGTGATTAGTAGCAGAACGATTATTCCATATGTGCTGGCAGAAATGGCTAGCTCCTTCACAACTGGTGTAGCAAAAGCCCGTTGGTTTAAAATTTTAATCCTTTATAGAAAGGGAGAAGACAGGGCTGTTCGCACACAGTTATGGCAATGGTAGATTTAAACCCTCCCCCATTCTGATTATCACTTCCCACTGTGTATTCTCTACTGGGAATTTTTGAACCATTAACCACACAAAAAATGAACTAATCGCAACTAATAAAATTTGGGGATGTATTGCTGCATTTATAACCCCCTGCGCGAGGGGGTTAAACACATCAATAAATGGGTAATGTAACCCTTTGCAAAAAGATATTCGGGGAAAGGGGGGACAGACCCACCCACCTGACAGAGTTTTGGGGTCTTTCCTTTAAGTCTCTTACGATTATGACATACTCACTAGGTTAAATAGGAGGGTCCGCATAAAGAGGAGCCCAAAGATTAATTTGGGGGCTCATTTTTTATTGTACTGATTTTCTGGGGGAAGAAGAGCGGCTAATCCTCTTAATTTGTATTGAACAGGTCATTTATAACATCATGGTTCCATTAACACAGTTTTGTTTAATTTTTTGGAACTGGTTTCCTTTTTTTAAAATGATTCTTTAGTGCTTTTCCCGTAGCCAGGGACACTTGCAGTACGCACGGTGTTTTTGTTCAAGTTTAACCTAAAAAAATTCATCCCTTGAGAAAAGGCTTTTGGGTCCCGTGTACCTAAGGCTGTTTAGTGTAATTTACTTGAATTATGGGAGCCTAGCTTTATCGACACTTACGTTATCTCATTACCTTTCCTTCCCTTATTTTTAACTGTTTGTTAGCCACAGTTGACATTCCGTGGGAGTCGTCACTGTCAATGGAGATTCACATGCAAGACCTTCATTACACAAGAATTCCCACAGAAACCCACATATAAGCTTTAAAAGTACGAACCACAAAAAAATAAAAGTATCATTAGTACAGACCGCACAAAACGTTTTGGGAACTACACAAAACGCAAAAAACGCAGGAAACAAAGAAAAGAATTACGGATTTTTTTTTACGAACTCCTTTCAAAAGAAAAAAGAGGGACAAAACCTCAAAGTTTTATTTAAGAAACGGAAGTATTGTATGACACTGATAATCACAAAACTTAAATGATTTAACATCACAATGTGACACACATTATAAATCCCAAAGGGCAGACACACCAACGTAGAAAAGCTGACAGACTTATTTAAATATTAACTAAAACAAAAAAAAAAAGTAAGGCAACCATAATAATGCACAACAGAAGCTGTACCCTGAAGTGTGGTCAGAAAAAATAATTTGTTGGGAGCCTCTAAAAACACACTTCATGACATAAAAAGTTTAAAGAAAAGCAAATTCAAATAAAATTTTTTTTGAGGTTGTTATTAAATGCAAAAAAAAAAAGTGCTGCTTTTTAAGTTTGAAATTCTAACAAATACACAGAAAAAAAAAAGGAAATTAAAATTTAAAGAGCATCCAACTGTACTCCACTCAAAAGGGCTTTTAAAAAGGGACAACAAGTTTATCAAGATAAATGCTTCGAAGGGGAATTTGCTGAAATTTTAAAAATTTTACACGCAAAAAAGCAGTCTAATCAAACATCACTGTTTTCCTTTTAAAACTTCCTGTAGGGAAAGTGAAACATGGGATAACAACTTAGCAAATAGATAAAAAAAAGTTTACCCCTAAAAAACGAATTTGAAAATTTATATATAATCGGGGAAGTGGTTTGAATCGATTTAATATTCCACTTCCCCCACCACCCCATCTTTTCATTTTTTATCAAAAGGTATATTTCATAAACATAAATATAGTACTCGAAACCATTTAAAGAGATACGTAGTTGATAAAAAATGAACCATACACATTCATGAAGTTGAGAGATACATTTGCTAGTACATAAAGTTATTTGTTTTGTCCCTGGTTATAACGCGAAAAATCTCATCCCGCTCATCATATGGGGCGGCGTGCCCAACCATACAGCAGGTATTTACCTCTCTGAACAGCAAGCGCTGAGTCGCTGTAACAGAAAACCAGTCCGCCCTGGGATCCCCTAGTTACCCAGAAGTCTCTTTGCCTAGCTCCTAAGGGAACAAAAATGCAACACTTGGCCCATGGGCCAAGGGTCTCCGCACCTATGTGAACAAACATCAATAATTGGCAAGTTCTCTGTATTTTCTGACTTTTGGGACTCCCTGAAGCTGGCATCTGCCCCTCCATCCTCCCTGTGTATTGGAGAAAATTATCAGCCGAGGTAGATACACATGTTTTTTTGTAGTCCCCACACCACCTGCTTGCCGTCTGTCCAGGCTTGCGGTGATCTAACTGACACTTTTAGCTGCCATCAAGATCTGCATAGTTGGGATCTCCCTTAATGCTGGCCATCCGGCTGTTGTGAGGCTCCTCAAGATAAGTATTAACCTCAACAAGCCTTGTAAATCTTTTCCCTCGGATTTACGGCACACAATATATGTACCCGAATCGATCTGCTTCTTCACACCGCAAACACCCCTGTGTAAGGCGAAGAATATGGGTGGTAAGTTGAAGGGCAAGTACCAATGCGTATGGCCTGTGGTCGAGGCGCGTGCCAAGGCTGAAGTTGGGAACAGCCAACCAGAAAGTCCCTGCATGAGGAGCTCTCCACTGTCAAAAGGTGGGCTCTGAGCTTCCCCGCACACACTGAAGCATTATGTTAGACTAAAGATACTGGTATAATATCTTTGGTTTTTGCCATACTTTTTTTAGGAACCAAGATCATGTTTCACTTATGTTGCAAATTAAGGTTATTGAACATATGGTCCGCCAAGTAATTCTCAACATGATTTTGGGTCTCTCTGCCAAAAAAGTTATGACCGAAGCGATATGTGAAGAGTGGATAAGGATGAAAGACCTTAGGTTTCATTTGTGAACAAGAGCTTCATGCCCCACAACATGAGCCATCATTAGAAGAGAATGGGGGTCGTAATACGGCTTTTCTTTTTCTATGTATGTTGATAGAATCCTGCTTCTAAACTAAGAAATAGTTTACTCTTTTTGCAGAAGCAACAAAAATAACATCCCTCCTTTATGGTCTCCCCCCCCTCTAGTTTTCCAGTGCTTCTCTCTAACGATTCCACCATAATTTTCCTCTTAAGTTCTTCCCTTCGGTTTCCTCCCAGAGTCGCACTAGCTCTGCTTACTAATTTTTTTTATAATTACAGAGACTAAAGTTTTCTTTGTTGGAAGAAAGGACTAAATACACAAAATTAAATCAACCCTACAAGTTGAAGGGCTCGGCGTCCCAGAGAACATGTGAAGATAAGACAATCACATTCACAGTAAATTTATACGAGAACGCTAAACCAATACAATCCTACAAACAACTTGGAGTGAAGCAAGAGAGGTTATCCTTATTTATTTAATCAAGCGTCATTCACAGAAAATCAAAGTAATGTCTAGTTCCCCTTAAATGTTAAAATATAAGTGGTTGCTGTTATAACAAAAGAGAACGCAGTATTATGAAAATAGAAGAAGATTTAAAAGAAACGAGAGTTTTAGTGAGACATTCCCATCTGAGGGTAATATGACTGTTTATTTTGATTCGTCCTGTGAAAATAATTGTTAAGCCTTATTCAACACACATAAGAAACAGTATTATTACATACCCAGGGAGTGGTGGAAGGTACACACGCAGTTATAGCACCATCCCTGGTCATGGTGACGCTACAGATTTGCTATACCACGTCCTAACAACTGGACTGGGAAAGTGCAAATTTTGTTGGATTCTCCACGAACACTGAGCATGACTCATCTGGTCAGCTGTAACTCATACTGAGACGATTTTTCCGAAATTAAAAAAACTTCACTTCACGTTAAAGTTTCCGTCAGTTTTAAAGCAACCAGTTACAATAATCATGTTTACTTTCTGTGTAATAACTGCAGAATGCTCTTCAGAAATGACTGTCTGATCATGACTTTATTGGGTACGTCTGGAAAAATATTTATAAATATTTTCGATGTGGCCACACCATAACCTGTATCTTAAAAAAAATAAATATTCTATGCAAGTGCTTAAATAAATCATATTTTCTTTCCAATGTAATTTCCAACGATACTGTAGGGTAACTAGGAAAATTCTTTCAGCGTTGACATGTGAAAATGCTTTTGACCAAAATTGTTGAACCTATCTTCAGTATCCTTCCCTGGAATAACATTGACAACTCCATTTGACAATTGGTCAAGTCGAGCATCAGCTAAGATGAAATTTTCATTATGCAGCAGATTCCATTTTTTGGTGGTAAATTAGTATTCTCATTAAAGACGTTTAAATAAATTTAAGTATCTCACTTAAACATCTTCAATATAATGACTGAGGTGTGTGTGTATGTGTGGTGAGTGTGTGTGTTTGTGTGTACACACACCTAATTGTGGTTGCAGTGTTCGAGACTCAGCTCCTGGCCCCACCTCTTTCACTGACCGCTACTCTGGTCCTCCCACTCTCTTCTCCATAACATTTATAATATCACGTCCTTTAAAACTATGCATGGTTCCTGCCTCCACTACATCGCATGCAAGACTAATTCCACTTCCTACAACTCTGAGCTGAAGAAATACTCCTAACAGCCTTTTGGCTCATCTGATTCCTCAGCTTCATTGTGACCCCTTGTTTCTGTGTCCCATCTTTGGAACATCCCTGTCTCTTGCCCACCTTTCTATCCACTCAGTATTTTGTATTCGAAATCATGTCTCCCCAACCCTCAAGCCCTCCAAGGGGTTTAGACGCCGATTCCCTTAACTCTTTCTTCTTCGTAGGCCATTCCCCTTAGCTCTGGAAACTAGCCTTTTTGCAAAACCTTTGGCACATTCCTCTAATTACTTGACGTGTATGACCACTGTGGGTTGCCAAACTGGTGCTGCGTACTCCAGTATGGGCCTGACGTACACAGTGTATAAAAGACTTGAACGATTCCTTACTTGAGTACCAAACCTATTCTCAGGTTTGCCAGGCGCCCATAACCGCAGCAGCTATCTGTTAATGTTGTGCTTCTGGCGATGTACTCGGTATTATACTCACTCCTTAGATCTTATTCCCCCACCCCCACCCACACCCCTTCTTGAGTGAGGTTTGCACCTTTTGGGCTCCTAGCTATACTCTGTCCTGCGGTCTTTCCTATTGCCTTTCTCCGATCTTCATGACTTTGCATTGCGGGTTAAATTCTAGAAGTCAGTTGCTAGACCACACATCCAACCTGTCCAGGTCCCTTTGTAGATCTGTCCTTTCTCATCAGATTTAATCACTCCTCAATTAACTTCAAACAACTGCAAACAGGGACACTCTGAGTCTATACTTTCCGTCAGTTGTCCACATAAACCAAGAATAGCACTGGTCCCAGGACTGGACCCCTGTTGGACCCCTGCTCTTCACAGGCGCCCACTCTGTTTGTGTGTGTGTGTGGTGTGTGTGTGTGTGTGTGTGTGGTATCCACCTAGATGTACACACCTAGTTTAGGTTGCGGGGGTCGAGTCCGAGCTCCTGGCCCCGCCTCTTCACTGATCGCTACTAGTCACTCTCCCTGACCGTGAGCATTAATATCATACCTCTACTTAAAGCTATGTAATGATCCTGCCTCCACCCATCGCTTTCCCAAACTATTCCCACTTACTGACAACACTGTGGCTGAAGAAATACTTCTAACATCCCCCTGTGTAGATTCATCTGTGTCTTCAACTTCCACTGTGGTCCCTTGTTACAGTGTCCCAATTCTCTGGACATCCTGTCTATGTTTCCACCTTGTCATTTCCTCTCAGTATTTTGTATGTCGTAATCAGTCCCCCCTATCTCTCCTGTCCTCCAGTGTCGTCAGGTTGATTTCCCTTAACCTCTCCCTCGTAGACATACTCTTAGCTCTGGGACAAGACATTGTTGCAAACCTTTGCACTTTCCTAGTTTTCTTTACGTGCTGGCTATGTAATGGGTTCCAAACTGGTGCCGCAATACTCAATTATTGGCCTAAACGTACACGGGTGTAAAGGGTCCTGAATGATTCCTTTATTATGATGTCGGAATAATGTTCTGAGGTTTGCTAGGCGCCCCTATGCTGCAGCACTTATTTGGTTGATGTGCGCTTCAGGGGGATGTGCCGGTGTTATACTCACCCCAAGATCTTTTTCCTTGAGTGAGGTTTGTAGTTCGGGCCCCCCTAGACGGGTACTCCGTCTGCGGTCTTCTTTCCCCTTTCCCCAATCTTCATGATTTTGCACTTGGGGATTGAACTCCAGGAGCCAATTGCTGGACCAGGTCTGCAGCCTGTCCAAAATCCCTTTGTAGTTCTGCCTGGTCTTCGATCGATGAATTCTTCTCATCAACTTCACGTCATCTGCAAACAGGGACACCTCAGAGTCTATTCCTTCCGTCATGTCGTTCACAAATACCAGAAACAGCACTGGTCCTAGGACTGACCCCTGTGGGACCCTGCTGGTCACGGGTGCCCACTCTGGTCACCTCGCCACTACCATGACTCGCTGCTGTCTTCCTGACAAGTATTCCCTGATCCATTGTAGTGCCTTCCCTGTTATCCCTGCGGGTCCTCCAGTTTTTGCACCAATCTCTTGTGTGGAACTGTGTCAAACGCCTTCTTGCAGTCCAAGAAAATGCAATCCACCCACCCCTCTCTCTCTTGTCTTACTGCTGTCACCATGTCATAGAACTCCAGTAGGTTTGTGACACAGGATTTCCCGTCCCTGAAACCATGTTGGCTGCTGTTGATAATAATCTCCTGATAATCTTCTCCATGATTTTGCATACTATACATGTCAGTGACACTGGTCTGTAGTTTTAATGCTTCATGTCTGTCTCATTTTTTAAAGATTGGGACTACATTTTGCAGTCTTCCATGCCTCAGGCAATCTCCCTGTTTCGATA
Source organism: Cherax quadricarinatus (assembly GCF_026875155.1). Taxonomy (NCBI): domain Eukaryota; kingdom Metazoa; phylum Arthropoda; class Malacostraca; order Decapoda; family Parastacidae; genus Cherax; species Cherax quadricarinatus. Next base: position 8,132 of record NW_026490507.1, read on the forward strand.
GATGTATTGAATATTGTTGTTAGGGGTTACACATAGCGCCTCTGCTCCCTCTATCAATATCCCTTGGGGAGATGTTATCTGGCCCCATTGACTTTGAGGTACTCTAGCTCACTCAGATGCCTCTTCATTCTCCTCGGTTGGGAGACTGTGTCCAGCACTGGTGGTGGTGCACCACTCTCCAGTCTTTCTGGAAGCCCCTTCTGGTATCCTTTGTGAACACTTTTGATTCTCTTGTTGGTTCCTCACTTTCATCAGGGTCATTCCTTGTTGTCTTCTCCTCCTTCTTGCATAGCCTGATTACCTGGTTCCTTGGAACTGTTGTTTCCTCCTGATGTGGCTGTCTACAGTTTCGGGTCAGATTTGGCTTTTGCTGCTATGTCGTTTTTCATATTGTTCTTGGGCCTCCCTTCGTATCCGTGCATATTTCGTTTCTGGCTCAACGACTGCTCTCCTTATTCTTCTTGGTCTTTGCCTTTGATATTTCTTCCATTCCCTAGCACACGTGGTTTTTGCTCCCTGACCCTTGTGGCTGTACAAAAGTTTCGGGTCAGTTTTGGCTTTTGCTGCTATGTCGTTTTCATATTGTCTTTGGGGCGCCCATTCTTATCCGTGTCATATTCGTTTCTGGCTCAACGACTGCTCTCTTATTCTCCTGGGGTACTTTGCCTTCTATATTTCTTCCATTCCTAGCTCACTTGGTTTGCCTCCCTGCATCCTTTGGGTAATCCATGGGGTCTCATCCATGGCTTTTTTCATTTTTCCTGTTACCCTTGGGTACAAATTACCTCTCTCAGCCACTCCTTGTCATTTGTTGCTACTTATTCACATCATCTATTAACGGGCTTCCGTGCTTAGTTCCTCTGTCCCACTGGAAACCAGTTCAGAAGTTCACATTCCTGTGTAGTCCCCTTACTTGTAGTTTGGCTTCATTCGTCCTGGCCTTCCTGCTTCTCCCTCCTACTTATAGCTCTACTGTGTATATCGATGCTTAAAACCACCAATGCTCACTGCCCAAGGGGTCTTTTCATATGTGATGTCCTCGTTATCTGCCATATCAAGGTGAATTACTAAGTCCAGCCTTGCTGTTCATCCTCTCCTCTCTCTCTGTTGTAGTATCCCTTACGTGTTGGCACATGAAGTTTACCGTACCACCTCCATCAATCTTTGACCTCCATATATCTTGGCCCTAGGTGGGTCCAAGTTCTCACAATCGATCTCTTGTGGTTTAGTCAACCATGTTCAGTGCTTTTGCCCTGCATGCATTGAGCTCTTCTGGCCACTCTAGCCTCAGTGTGTCAACCTTCGCTCTATTGCTCTCGTCGTACTCTGGGCCTTGGCCTATGCTGTTCTGTGGTGGGTTATACAAGCAATGCTATTACACACCTTGGGACCTCAAGTGTGAAGCAGTTCCCGCTATGTAATCACTTTCTTCTCCGCTGTCTCCATCACTCCAGCTCATCAATATTCCACGATTTTTGAATCAAGCGTGCCACTCCTCCACCCCCTGTTCCTCTGTTCTTTCCTCTAGGATTTGGGTTATCCCGTTGGAAAGATGGATCTGTTATCATACCTGTAAAGCTTGGTTTCTGTGAGAGCTTTGATGTCGGTTATGCTTCTTTGACTCTTTCATGAATCCTCCCAACTTATTTGTATTCATCAGCGTTTGTGTACCATACCTTCAGTTTTCCTTTCCAACACTGTGGTTTGGGGGGCCTGTGAGGTTGGCGTGACCTGGTGGCCTTTTTTAAACTGTGGGATTCTATAGATGGTGGTTGGGTGGAGGTGTGGGTAGGAATTGTAGTGTGTTGTTGGGATGGGTGTGATAGGTTGTATGGTTCTGAAAGATTAGTTGTGTGTGGGCTTGACCAGCTGTTCTGTTCTGCTCTGACTGACATGTGGTTCCATCCTTGTCTCTTTTCCTAGTCCTTTCCGCTCTTTTGTCCTCTCTACCAGCTGCTGTCGTTCTGATTTGTTCTGTCTCTGTCTAGGATACAGACTCTTGTACTCTTCCGAGTTATTTCAATCGTGGTTTCTCTTGGAGGATCTGTTCCGCAATGTTTCCGTCCTGAGAATCGGCTTGATTTGGTCGGCTTCTTCCCCTTCGAGTTCCCCCCTAGTCTCTGAAAAATTTAAATCTCGTCCTTCTGTTCACCTATTTCCGTGATGATTTTATCAATCTCCTTTATTCTTCCGCTGCCTTTTCAGTTGTGGTCCTTTCCTCTCTCTCCTGTAGCACTGGATAAACCACTGATTTTGCCCTGTCCTCCTCCCATTGCCTCACCACCTCTGTGACTCTGGACCTGCCTGTATGTGGTCAGTTTCTTCAGTGTTTTTCGAGTGGCTCTTGAATAGCCTTGTTGGGCTCAGCATTCGACTATCGCCTCTCCATCTGCAAGCCAGCTGTTCTTCCCTTTCACTCCTTGGTCCTCCTTGGCAGGCTGTATATGAACCTTAGCATAATTCATAATTCCTGTTTTTCCTGTTCGGCCTCGCAGCTTCTTTATGCTGTGTCTGCCTGGTCACTGCCCTGTATCTCGCTTAGCCTATTTATCTCAACTTCTAGGAACCTTTTCATGGCTACTGCAGTTTCGACTTGTGCCTCCAAATTCTTTGTATCCTTTCCAACCTCTTTTCAATTTCACTGGAGCCTTTCTCCATTTTTCAGAAGGCTCTCCTATTTTTCTTCACACATCTTGTTTCCATCGTTTCCCAATGCTCCTCCATCTACTCCTCCCTACCAGAACCATTCTCATCTGATCCTTGGTTCATGCGAGTCCCCACCATTTTTTTTTTTTTTATTTTTTTTTTTTGTTTTGTGAGGATAGAGAGCAAGGGAATGGTAGATGGAGAGAGTGAGGGGAAGAGTGAGAAGGGAAAGGGGGAGAGAGAGTGTGAGACGGGGGGAAAGTAGAGAGGAGGGATGGGAAGGAGAGGGGGAGAGTGAGAAGGGAAAAAATGGAGATGAGTTGGAGTGTGAGAGAGAGAGGAGAGAGAGTAGTGAGAGAGAGAGAGTGAGAGAGAGTGGGAGAGAGGAAGAATGGCTGAGGGCAGAGAGAGAGGGAGTGAGGGAGGGAGAGAGTAGGATGAGAGAAAGGCAAAAGAGAGGGGGAGAGAGAGGGGAGAGGGGGGAGAAGGGGGGGAAAGAGGGGGGGGATGGAAGATCGAGAAGGGAAAGGCTAGGGGGGAGAGGCGAGACTGGGGTTTGGGAGGAGGGGAAACGGATGGGGGGAAAGGGATGTGGGGAGAGATATTGGGAGGGGAGAGTTGTTTGAGGGGGAGAGGCATGTTAGAGAGCGGGGAGGTGTTAGGAGGTAAGGAGATGTTAGATGGGAGATATGGGAGAGGGGAAGAGAGAGAGAGAGATAGCAGAGAGTGTTAGGTAGAGAGAGAGATATAGTAAAGATTGAGAAAGGAAGAGATTTCGTCTCTAGCTAGGATAGGGAGAGAGGGAGGAGAGAAGGGAGCGAGGTTCAGATGGTAGTTCTCAGGACGGTGGGAAATCTGTGTGTTGATTGCGTGTGTACTACAGCTACAAGCTGCATTGTTCCTGTGTGTGTGTGTGTGTGTGTGTGTGTGTGTGTGTGTGTGTGTGTGTGTGTGTGTGTGTGTGGTTGTGTATGTGTATGAGTGTGTGTGTTTTGTGTGTGTATGTGTGTGAGTGTGTGTGTGTGTGTTGTGTGTGTGAGGTGTTGTGTGTGTATGGTGTGTGTATGTGTGTGTATGTGTGGTGTGTGTGTGTGTGTGTGTGTGTAGTGTGTGTATGTGTGTGTTATGTGTATGTGTGTGTGTATGTGTGTTGTGTGTGTGTGTGTGTGTGTGTGTGTATGGTGTGTGTGTGTATATGTGTGTGTGTATGTGTGTGTTATGTATGTGTGTGTGTGTGTGTGTGTGTGTGTGTGAGTGTGTGGTGTGTGTGTGTGTGTGTGTGTGTGTGTGTGTGTGTGTGTGGTGTGTGTGACCCACTTCTAAGTATTTCATACTTGCTAATTGATACCGGTAGATTACCAGTAACTTCTAAGCTTACCAATACTTGTACACTTATCGATCTACTTCTAATTCAGAAAGTAGCGAGGCGTATATTTAGCTTGTGTCAGCTTAAGTGTCTGTCGTTAGCCCTCACTTACCGCATTTACTCTTGCACTCTCGTCTATGTATTTCTACTCTATTCTGGTAATGGCATTGCAGGAGTTAAAAGTGACAGTATCTAACAGTGATGCAGGACAGACAAACCTTGCAAAATGCAACCTCAACAGGTGAGCTATACTTGCGCTGGCAGCGGTGTGATGACAAGTTGCCAGACCCAAAAAAAAAAACAAAAAAAAGCTGATGGACGTAATCGTCGTGCATTAGGCCTTCTATCTACTATTTTGTACCTCCTTCACCCCTGTTGTTTATAACCATATATGCCTCTTGAATCCCGTTCCTCAAGGGATTTCACTTTTCACTTGGTACAGAAAACACACTTCACACATTCAGTGTTTCACTTCATATGTATAATGGCATACAAACTGTTGTGAGTCACTGCTTAGCAGACCTACTGCCACCTTCCCTGTTGTATATTTTATTTTTTCTTTCTCCTTTTGCTATTAACTTTTTCCTCTCTCATTACGGTGCCCACAATTTCAATTCTTAACCAAACGCTGGTAATCTTGATCACCCGTTTCCAACTCACTTTGATCTTTTTATGTTTGTATTGTGTGGCAACTGTGCCTAGTAGATCAACCAACGGTTTGGCACTTTAAAAAGAAAATACTGAATTTAGGTTTCCCTCGAACTTTTTCAACTAATAACTATAGTTATCACTCGCAGTTTATTCACTGACTTTGTCTCTTACCACCGATTACTGCAAGCGGTTGATTTGCACGCCTCAAAAACACGAAGGTTCTCGGAGGCCCTTATGCCCCAGTCTCGCACCCAACGTGTGTTGTGTGTGTGTGTGTGTGTGTGTGTTGTGTGTGTGTGTGTGTGATGTGTGTGTGTGTCTGTGTGTGTGTGTGTGTGTGTGTGTGTGTGTGTGTGTGTGTGTGTGTGTGTGTTGTGTGTGTGTATGTGTCTGTGGTGTGTGTGTGTGTGTGTGTGTTGTGTGTATGTGTCTGGTGGTCTCGTTGTGTGTGTGTGTGTGTGTGTGTGTGTGTGTGTGGTGTGTGTGTGTGTGTTTGTGTGTTAGTGTGTGTGTGTTGTGTGTGTATGTGGTCTGTGTTTTTTTTTCTGTGTCTGTGTGTGTGTGTCTGTGTGCTGTGTGTGTGTGTCTAGTGTGTGTGTTCTGCGTGTGTGTGTGTGTGAGTGTGTGTGTGTGTGTGTGTGTGTGTGTGTGCAGGATTATTTTTCAATGTATTAAAAGAGTTTAGTAAGAAAAATAAATTTGTTGTAGTAGATGATAAGTAAATGGCTTGACCAGCTTTTAAGTGTCACCAAAGATGTGTTTTTCTCAATGAATTGTTGGCGCTGTTTACTCGGAGACAGAAAATCCCAGTTTACCAATTTTATGAATATTGATGTTGTGTTGTGTACTTTAACTTGGTGTGACCGATCACGCTGTGATGACCTCCAATAAATGGGGGACACTATGACGGTGCTTTTGGATCATGCTTTGACGAACTCCTTGGATAACAAATTGCAAGTAAAGGGCACCAATATCGTGGACTGGAACATTACTTTGTATATGGTACCAAGTCGGACCGAAACGTCGTCGTAAGCTCCTCTCTTCTACGTGCGGGTTATTTGTGATAACTCTTTGGATCATGCTAAGACAAGCTCCCTTGGATCATATTATGACGAGTTCTCTGGATCAATTCTTTGACGTTCCTCCTCGGATCATGCTTGCGAAGCTCTGGGATCCAACTTTCTTCCGTTTTTTTTTTGCCTGACGAAATATGGACTCTTCCCCCTCTATGGGGCAAACACCATCAGTCCACGTTATGGTAAACCTCTTCATCTCGCTATGTCCAGCTTCAGTTCCTCGGATCATCACTTATATCAACCAGGAAAAAGATTTTTTTATTTTTTATTTTTCTTCAGGAACTTTACTCCGTGTCCTCGTATCAAGATTTCTAAAAAAAAAAATAATTTTGTTGGGTCATATAATGTTAAACGAAAAAATTAATGATTTTTCCTTGATGAAGTTATTGAAATATGGCGTCTGATGTCAGTAGGACTTTCGTGCGGTTGATATTCCATTCTGCACTCTAGTGCTCTTTTCTTAAGACTCATTACTCAGTGTAACAAATATGAGCTACCTGTAGGAAAAAGATGAGTTTATAACTGCTGGGCCTGTATGACGTGTTGTTTAGCATTTCTTTTGTATAATATTATTATAATAAGAACAACAACAACAACAATATAATGATATTGATAATATTATATAGGTGCTAGAGGACCCAGCAGTTGTTTCTGACACTACTTAAGTGACGAGTCTCTCTGGTCCCTCAAGGGTGCAAACAAGTGTTTTTGTATTAACCACCTGACCACCTAAGTGGGGTATTAAAGTAGATATAGCTCTTGGCTCGCAATGCTAATGTGATACAGCTTGGTCCATCTTTTAAAATGTGGGAAATGTTTGGTGAAAATTTTTTTTCGTCAAGATGTGGAAAAAAGGAAAGTTATGTTCATTTCAGGACATATATTAAAGGAAACGTTTGCCACGAGTGACTTGTACAGTTCTAATCCTTATCATTACGATTGAAGAAGTTACTCGTGGCGAAACGTTTCCTTTATTAAAATGTCCTGAATTGTACATACTGTCTTTTTCCACATCTTGTGGTATCACCATACCATTTCCCCATTTTAAAATGTTGACCAGTGCTGTATACATTAGCTTTGGAGAGCAAGGCTATTTCTCTTTTTTACCACTTAGGTGGTCGGTGTTGTAACATATAACATTGTTTTACCCTTGAGGGACCAGATGAGACTCGTCACTTAAGTGGTCAGAGAATACAAACTGGCTTGGGGACTAGCACCTATATTATTATTATCATTTATCCATTATTATGTTGTTGTTGTTGTTCTTATTATTATTTATTATTATACAAAAAGAAATGCTAAACCTACACGGGTCCTACATGGCCCAGCAGTTATAAACTCATCTTTTTTACAGGTAGCTCATATTTGTTTACACTGATTATTGAGTCTTAAGAATAGAGCACTAGAGTGAGAATGGAATATAAACCGCACGAAAGTCTACGGACATTCAGTCTCCATATTTCATTAACTTCAAGGCAAAAATCATTAATTTTTCGTTAACTTTATATGACCCTACCAATAATTATTTTTTTTTTTAGGAAATCTTGATACGAGGACACAGGAGTTAGTTAAAGTTTCCAGTAAAAAATAAAAAATAAAAATATTCTTTTTTCCTGTTGCATATAGTGATGATCCGAGGAAAAGAAGCTGGACATAGCCGAGATTGAAGAGGTTTTCCATAACGGTGACTGATGGTGTTTGCCTTAGAGGGGGAAGAGTCCCATATTTCGTCAGGCAAAAAAAAATCGGAAAGAAAAGTTGGAATCCCAGGAGTCGTCAGAGCATGATCCGAGGAGGGACGTCAAATGACATGTCAGAGAACTTGTATAATATGATGCCATGGAGCTGTCTTAGCATGATCCAACGAGTTATACACAAATAACCCGCACGTAGAAGAGAGGAGCTTACGTCGACCGTTTCGGTCCGACTTGGACCTTTTACCAAAAAGTATTGTTCCAGTCACGATATTGTGCCTTTCTTGCAATTTGTTATCCAAGGAGTTCGTCATTGCATTGATCATAGAAGCTCGTCATTGTGTCATTTATTGGGGCATCACAGCCGTGATCGGTCAACCAAGTTAATGTACATACACAACATCAATATTCAATTAAATGGTAAAACTGGGATTTCTGTCTCCGATGTAACAGCGCCAACCAAAAAAATTTCCTTTTTTTGGAGGAAAAAAACACATCTTGGGTGGATCACTTAAAGGTGGTCATGCCAGTTACTTATATCATCTACTACAACAAATTTATTTTTCTTACTAAAACTTTTTATTACATGAAAAATTTTCCTTGACACACACACACACACACTAACACACACTCACACACACAACACACACACACAGACACACACACAGGTCACACACACACACACACAGGGACACACACACACATGGACACAGACACAGGACACATACACACACACACACACACACACACACACACACACACACAAACTGACACACAACACCACACACACACACACACACACACAAGACAGAGACCATACGACACACACACACAACACACACACCACACAGGGGACACATACACCCAACACTCTCACACACACACACCACACACACACCACACACACACACACACACACAAAGACACACCACACACACACACACACACACACACACACACACACCACACACACACACACACCACCACGGTGGGTGCAGACGTGGGTGCCCAGGGCTCCGAGAACCTTCGTGTTTTTTGAGGCGTGAACAACCGCTTTGCAGTAATCGGTGTAGTGGACAAGTTCCAGTGAATAAACTGAGAGTGATAAACTATAGTTATTGTTGAAAAAAGTTCGAGGGGAACCTAAATTCGTATTTTCTTTTAAAGTGCCAAACCGTTGTGGATCTACTAGGATTGTGCCACACAGATTTACAAAATAAAAAGATCAAAGTGATGTGTGGAAACGGGTGATCACAAGACAATTACCAGGTTTGGGTTAAGAGTGAAATGTGGGGCACCGTAATGTGAGAGTGAAAAAGTATTAGCAAATGGAGAAAGAAAAAAAATTAAAATATACAACAAGGGAATGGTGGCAGTAGGTCTGCTAAAGCAGTGACGTCAATAAACAGTTTGTAGCCATTATTAATATGAGTGTAAAACCGAATGTGAAGTGTGTTCTGTAATAAGTGAAAGTGAATCTCTTGAGGAACGAGGGATGCATGAGATATATGGTTATGACATCAGGGGGTGAAGGAAGGTACAAAAATAGTGATACGAAGGCCTATGCACGACGTTACGTCATCAAGCTTTCTGGAACTTGTCATCACACCGCTGCAGCGCAAGTATTGCTCACCTGTTGAGGTTGCATTTTGCAAGGTTGAGTCTGGTCCTGCAAATGTTAGATACTGGTCACTAACTCTGCAAGCCATTACCGAATTAGAGTTAGAAATTGTTAGACGAGAGTGCAAGGAGTTAAAGCGGTAGTGAGGGATAACGTCAGACACTTAAGCTGACACAAGCTATATTTACAGCCTAGCTACTTTCAGGGAAATTTTAGATGTAGAATCGATAAGTGTTACCAAGTATTGGTAAGCTTAGAATTATGGTATCTCCGGTTATTTATTAGCAGTTTGAATACTTAGAAGTGGGGGCACATCACACCACACACACACTCACACACACACACACACACCACACACCACACACACACACACACACACACACACTCACACACACACCAATACCTACACACCAACATACACACACACATATACACACACACACATACACACACACACACACACACACACACACACACACATACACACACCATACACATACACACTCATACCACCACACACACACACACACACACACCACAACACACATACAACACATACACCACTTACACACACACACACACACCACACACAACACACCACACCACATTAACACACATACACACACAAAAAACACACAAACACTACACATACACACAACACAAAAACCACAACACACACACACACACAACCACACACACACACACACACACACACACACACACGGACAAGCCTTGTAGCTGTAGTACACACGCAATCACACACCAGATTTCACACCGTCCTGAGGATCTGACATCTGAACATCGGCTCCTTCTCTCTCCCTCTCTTCCCTTCTAGCTAGAGACTATCTCTACCCTTTCTTCACGCTTTTACCTATCATCTCTCTCTCTACCTATCACTCTCTGCCTATCTCTCTCTCTTCTCTTCCCTTCCATATTCCCCTCTAACATCTCTTACCTCTAACCCTCCCCCACTCTCTAAACTTCTCTACCCCTTAACATCTCTCCCTCCCATTTCTCCTCCCTCTCCCTTTCCCATTCTTTCCCTCCTCCCCTCCCTCTCCCCCTAGCTTTCCCTTCTCGCTCTTCCCTTCCCCCTCTTTCCCCCTTTTCTCCCCCCTTCTTCCCCCTCTTCTCCTCCCCCTCTCTTTGCCTTCTCTCTTCTCTCTCCTCCTCTCCCATCTCTCTCTACCTCCCTTCTCTCCCTCTCTCCCTCCTCTTCTCTTCTCTCTTCTATCTCTCTACTCTCTCTCTCTCTCTCTCTCTCTTCATCTCTTCTCCATTTTTCCCTTCTCACTCTCCACCTCTCCTTCCCTTCCCTCTCTCTACTTTCCCCCTCTCACACTCTCTCCCCCTTTCCCTTCTCTCTTTCCCCTTCTCTTCCTTTCTACACTTTCCCTTCTCTTTCTCTCACAAAAACAAAAAAGAATAAAAAAAAAAAAAAAAATGTGCCAATGGTGGGGGACTCGCAGGTACCAAGGATTCAGATGAGAATGGTTCTGGTAGGGGGAGTTAGAGGGAGGAGCAGATGGATAAAGGATGGAACAAGAGGGGAGAGAAAATTAGGATAAGAGCATTTGAAAAAAATGGAGAAAGAGCTCTCTGTGAATTGGAAAAAGTGGTTGGAAGAAGGAGACAATGAATTGGGTGGCACAAGTCGAACTGCACAGTAGCATGATAAGGGTCACTCGTAAAGTTGAGATAAATAGGCCTGTTGAAGCGAGTTACAGGGGCAGTGACAGAGAGGGACACTGCATATGGAAAGCTGCGACGGCCGAACAGGAAAAAAGGAAATATGAATTATGCTAAGGTCATATCAGCCTGCAAGGAGGACCAAGGAGAGTGAAAGGGCAAAAAAGAAACATGCTGGTTGCAGATACAGATGGAGAGGGCGATAGGTCGAATGCTGAGGCACAACAGGCTATCCAAGAGCCACTGGAAAAAACAAGGAGAGAAACTGCACATACAGGCAGCGATCCTGTGTCACAGAAGGGTGAGGGCAATGGGAGGTAGGAAAGGGCATAATCTGTGTTTATCCATGGGGCTTCAGGAGAGAGAGGAAAGGACCACACCCTCTTGAAAGGCAGCAGGAAGAATGGAAAAGGAGATTGAGAAAATCATCACGGAAATAGGTGAACAGGATGGACGGAGATTGTAAATTTTTCAGAGAATAGGGGGGTACTCGAAGGGGGAAGGCGACCAACAAGACGATTTCAGGCGGAAACAGTGCGGACAGTAATCCTCCAAGAGAACCACGATTGTAATACTCGGAAGAGTACCAAGAGGCAGTCACTAGACAGAGACAGAACCAAAATCAGAAACGACAGCAGTGAGGGAGAGCAAAGAGCGAAAGGAGCTAGGAAAGAGAAAAAGGTGGAACAGCAGTGGTCAGTCAGGCAGAACTGTACAGCAAGGGGGGCAAGCACCACACACAAATTTTCTCAGAACCTTACCAACCTATCACACCATCCCAACACACACTACAATTCCTACCCACAGCCTCCACCCAACACCCGAGCTATTAGAATCCCACTGTATGGCACCAGGTTCCCACCCTCACAGGCCCACAAACCACGTGTTGGAAAGGTTACTGAAGGAGTATGGTACACAAAAAACCTGATGGAATAACAAATAAGTGGGTGGAGTGGCATGAAATGCGTCTAAGAAGCATCACCGGACATCATTGCTCTCACAGAAAGAAACCCAAGATTACAGGTATGATAACAGATGCATCTTTCCAACGGGATGACCAAATCTGAAGGAATGGAAAGACGAGGGAACAGGGGGGGGTGGTGGAGTGGCACTGCTGATCAAAAAATCCGCTGGAATTTTTTGATGAGCTGGAGGAGAGGAGACTGCGGAGAAGAAAGTGATACAATAGCGGAACGCTTCACTTCTGGAGGTCCAAGGTGGTATTAGCAGTGATGTATAACCCACACAGAACAGCAGGAGGCCAAGCAAGAGTACGACGAGAGCAATAGAGCGAAGTGACACACTGGCTAGAGTGGCCTGCAGGAGCTTCATGCATTGCAGGGCAAAGCTTCTGAATGGTGTGACTTTAACCACAAGGAGATCGAATTGGGAGAACTTGGACCCACATAGTGGCCAAGATATTGGGGAGGGCTAAGATAGATGGAGGTGTACTGGTAAACTTCCATGTGCCAAAAACCCGTAAGGGATACTACACAGAGAGAGAGGGAGGATGTGAACCAGCAAGCTGGACTTAGTTTCACCTTGTGTAGTGCAGATATCGAGGACATCACATATGAAAGACACCTTGGGGCCAGTGAGCATGTGGTTTTAAGCTTCGAATACACTGTAGAGATATAAGTGGAGGGAGAAGTAGAAGCAGGAAAGGGCCAGGACGAAATGAAGCCAAAAACTACAAGAAAGGGGGACTCAAGGAATGAGGAACTTCCTGAACTGGGTTCAGTGGCGGGACAGAGAACTAGCAGGCGAAGCCAGTTATTGAGATGATTGGAATATGTAGAACAAAGTGCAAAGGAGGATGAGGAGAGGTTTGTCCCATGGGGTACAGGAATAATGAAAAAGCCAGGATGAGCCCCCCATGGTTTACCAAAGGTGCAGGGAGGCTAACAACCCAAGTGTGCTAGGAATGGAAAGAAATATAGAAGGCAAAAAGGACCCAGGAGAATAAGGAGCAGTCGTTGAAGCCAGAATCGAATATGCACGGATTAAGAAGGGAGGCCCAAAGACATATGAAAACGACCATAGCAGCAAAAGCCAAATCTGACCCGAAATTCTGTTGTACAGCAACAAGGTGCCAGGGAGGCAAAACCAAGTGTCTAGGGAATGGAAGATATTAGAAGGCAAAAGGACCAGAAGAATAAGAGTAGCAGTCGTTGAGGCCAGAAAACGATTATTGCACGGATAAGCAAGGGTAGGACCCAAAGACAATATGGGAGTAAAAGGAAGACATAGCAGCAAAAGCCAAATCTGACCCGAAAACTGTTGTACAGCCACATCAGGAGGAAAACAAATAACAGTCAAGGACCAGGTTAATCAGGCTAAGAAGGGTAGGAGGTGAGACAACAAAGAAATGACCCCTGGAAGTATGTGAGGAAACTCAACAAAGAGATTCAAAGAAGTGTTCAAAAGGAGACCAGAAGGGGCTCCGAAAGACGGAGAGGTGGGGCACCACCACCAAAGTGCTGGACACAGTGCAACAAACCGAGGAAGAAGTGAACGAGGCTTGATGAGTGAGCTAGATACCTCAAAGGCAATGGGGCCAGATTAACATCTCCCCATGGGTATTGAGAGAGGGTGCCAGAGCAGAAGGGCGCTATGGTACCCCTAACAACAATATTCAATTACATCTATCGAAATCAGGGAGATTGCCTGAGGCATGGAAGGACTGCAAATGTAGTCCCATTCTTTAAACAAATGAGACAGACATGAAGCATTAAACTACAAGACCGTGTCCACTGACATGTATTGTATGCAAAAGCAATGGTGTGATTATCAGGGATGATTATCACAGCAGCTCATGGTTTCAGGGACGGGAAAATTCCTGTGTCACAAACCCTACTGGAGTTCTATGACATGGTGACAGCAGTAAGACAAGAGGAGAGGGGGTGGGGTGGATTGCATTTTCTTGGACTGCAAGAAGGCGTTTTGACACAGTTCCACAAAAAGAGATTGGTGCAAAAATGGAGGACCAAGCAGGGATAACAGGGAAGGCACTACAATGGATCAGGGAATACTTGTCAGGAAGACAGCAGCGATTTCATGGTACGTGGCGAGGTGACCAGAGTGGGCACCTTTTGACCCGCAGGTCCCACAGGGGTCAGTCCTAGGAAACCGTGCTGTTTTTGGTATTTGTGAACGACATGGCGGAAGGAATAGATCTGAGGTGTCCCTGTTTGCAGATGAGTGAAGTTGATGAGAAGAATTCACTCGATCGAAGACCAGGCAGAACTACAAAGGGATCTGGACAGGCTGCAGACCTGGTCCAGCAATTGGCTCCCGGAGTTCAAACCCCCCAAGTGCAAAGTCATGGAAGATTGGGGAAGGGCAAAGAAGACCCCAGACGGAGTACAGTCTAGGGGGCCAGAGACTACAAACCTCATCAAGGAAAAAGATCTTGGGGTGAGTATAACACCCGGGCACATCTCCCGAAGCGCACATCAACCAAATAAGTGCTGCAGCATATGGGCGCTAGCAAACCTCAGAACATTATTCCGACATCTTAATAAGGAAAACATTCAGGACCCTTTACACCGTGTACGGGTTTTGGCCATATTGGAGTATGCGGCACCAGTTTGGAAACCCATACCTAGCCAAGCACGTAAAGAAACTAGAGAAAGTGCAAAGGTTTGCAACAAGACTAGTCCCAGAGCTAAGAGGTTTGTCCTACGAGGAGAGGTTAAGGGAAATCAACCCGACGACACTGGAGGACAGGGAGGGTAGGGGGACATGATAACGACATACAAAATACTGAGAGGAATTGACAAGGTGGACAAAGACAGGATGTTCCCCGAGATTGGACACAGTAAACAAGGGGACACAGTTGGAAGTTGAAGACACAGATGAATCACAGGGGATGTTAGGAAGTATTTCTTCAGCCACAGAGTAGTCAGTAAGTGGAATAGTTTGGGGGAAACGATGTAGTGGACAGGTCCAATTTTCAAAAAAGAGGTATGATAAAAGCTCACGGCGGGAGAGTGACCTAGTAGCGATCATTTAAGAGGGGGGGCCAGGGCTCGGATCGACCCCCGCAAAACCCCAACTGGTGAGTACAACTAGGTGAGTATACCCCACACAC
>NW_026490518.1:0-22679 GCF_026875155.1 Cherax quadricarinatus
ATTATGAAACTTTTCGCCTACACATGGGCCCTTCTCACAAGTACAGAAAAGTGATAAAGCAAAGATACGAGACGATGTAATCACCCCCATCACCCTTAAATTTTGAGGGGGTCTTCCCCTCAGTCGGGAAAAGGGCATTGTTCCATGGTAGAAACAATATGGAGATGAAGTGACAGGAGGAGCTTTTTATGCCCCAAAAGGGGTGAACTAGGCCACTGGGAGAGGTAGAACTCAATTTGGAGGTCAGGTCCCCCTCAAATCCAGCCGTCTCATCTGAGTTCTTACCTCTCCTAGTGGCCTACGTCTACCCTTGCGCTAAAAAAACTCCATCCGTCACTTCATCTCCATTTTTGTTTCATACCATGGAAACAATGCCTTCTCCAACGAGGGACTGACCACCTCAAAACTTTGGGGTGATGGACTGTTTACATCGCCCTTCAAGTATCTTCTGCTTCTATAAATTTTTTCTGACTGACTAAAGAACCTACGTGTGGGCAAACGTTTCATAATAAAATACCTAACTTTTTCATAGTGTCTTCCCAACAACCTTGGGTATTTTAACCTTTTAATTTTGACCTATACCTCAATCAGGCCCTCACTCCTACGCTCCAACATCTTTGCCCCCCCAGAAGACAGATAATAGGTTCTCCCATTACCTCTCATATGTCATCCAGACCTAACTTTCATCCACCCCAGGAGACACACTCTCTGCCCCTACCCCTTCCTTTCAACAGAATGCCCCATCCATGTACCTAACGGGCTTCCCCAAAAACAACAATTTTTTTTCCCTTCCTTGGGCTCGTCCGTCGGATGCTCCGAGTATCGACTCACATCGCCGGGTAGCTTTACACCACTTGTAAATTGTCAAGACTTCTCGAGGGTCTGGGGGGTTTTAGGGATGTTTTACCAGTCTGCCAAGCCTTGGGGCTCGTTGTGCATTCCCCGTAGAACACTCACATTTGTCAGTAGCACCGAGAAAGAGTTGGAATTTTCCCGGTATCTTTTGTTTCTGTTTTTTCTGCCCCTCCAACCGTTTTCTTGACTTTAGCTTGGGTTTCCCTGTTTTCCCGCCCTACCAAGCCCCCCTCTTAACCTGGGGACTCACAACAGAAGGATTACTACGAATCCTCTTTTTTTTCCCCCCGTTAATCCCGTACTCACTTAGCAACTCTGAGCTCTTCTCTCACTGCTGGAAAGTTTTCTCAAAAAGGGATCCTTTATTTATTCCTGTCTTCCATTTATACACCTCAACATACCCCCCCAATTCTACTCTTTCCCCAAGTGCAGTTTCATGGCCCCTTTTCATCCTCATAGGGAAGGTTTCTGAACATGGGGTCAACTTTGTCATCCCCCCTTTGTACTTTTTCCCAGAGTTTTTAAAATTCCGTTCTGTAATACGGTGACCAAAACTGTGCACAAAAATCAAATTTAGGCTAACCAAGGATGTAAGAGTTGAAAAAACAACCTGAGGACTCCATTATTTATGTTTCCCTTGATATGAAGCCAAGATTTATTACTTTTTTTGCGAACATTTATGCACTGTTTTTTTTGGTTTCAGATTACGGGCTAACCAGAACTCCTAAATCTTTTTCGCAACCCGGGTAAAAATTAAGATCTACTTATTTAGTTTATATGGGGCATGGTTTTTGCCCTTTTCCCCAACATTTAAACTTTGAACTTTAAAAAATAAAAATAAAATTTCCGACAGGTTGTTAGGTAAACCCCATATGAAAACAGTTGGGAAACTTTTTTTATAAAATTTTTCCCCTACACAATGGGCCTTTCAGTCGATACAGAAAAGTTGATAGAAGCAAAAAAGATACTTGAAGACGTGTAATAAAGTCCTTCCCCCCTTTAAATTTTGAGGGGGTCAGCCCCTCAGCCCTGGAGAAGAGCATTGTTCCATATAAAAAAATATGGAGGGGGAAGTGCAGAGGGGACCTTTATATATTCCCAAAGAGGTGAGCCGTAGGTCACTAGAAGAGATAAGAACTCCAGATTTGAAGGTCGGGCCCCTCTCAAACCCAGCCCTCTCACTGGGTGGAAGTTGCCCGAAGTTAAATTGCAGGTCTGTCCCAAAGATACCCTTGTGTTGAAAGTGCTGACGGGATTAAACCTTAAAAGGGGTATAAAAAAACCGACAGGGTTTGGGAAAAGACACATATGCAACATTTAGGTACTTTATTATGAAACGTTTCCCCTACACAATAGGTTTCTTCATCGAGTACGGGAAAATTTTATAGAAGCAGAAGATACTTAAAGACGATGTAACCCGTTCCAAAACCCTTAAATTTTTTGAGGGGGTCATCCCTCAGTTTGGAAAAGAGAAATTGTTCCATATATAAAACCCAATATAAAAAACATATTTTTTTCATACTAGGGAACAATATTTTTTCATATTTTTCCAGTTGCTCTACCCGCAAAAAAAGCCTCCTTCGACCCCTCGGGGGGGTAGAATTTATATTCAAACAAACGGGGAAAATTTTTTTTCAAAATTTGCAGTCGAATCGTGTGAAAATCAAGCCTGTGAATGGTGCAATAAATGACTCCCTTTGAAGTTACCCTTTTGCTACCGTCGTTAGGACCTGCCTGCAGGTTTAAATTTAAAGGCAATCCACTCTCGAAAAACTCCTTCATTGTCGTCTGCAAAAGATTTACACGGGAAACACTAAAAATAAGGACGACCTTTAATCAGGAAACCCCACAAACACAAAAATTTTACTCTATCCCCGTCTCCATTCTTGGGGAAATCGGAAAAAGTTCTTTTCTTTTTGAAAAAACTTTACAATATCGTCACCTCTCTTTCTACTGAAGCACTGAAGACATCTATTGAGGAACAAAACACGTGGGCCTCGGTAGACAGCATCTCAAAGATCCCCAACGCCGCATCAATGTTAAAGATTACATTCTCAGACATCTCCATGGCTGCCCAAGCTCTCTCTGACGGTCTGGCCATCTCATATTACCACATTCACCCAAGTCATATAGAACAAGAACGTTTCACATACATCTCCCACTGCTGGACCTGCTACTCCTATAATCACACCACCAAGGACTGCCCCATCAAGAATAAGAAGTTTTGTTCAAAATGTGGAATGATGGACACGATTTCAGATCCTGCACCATTACTACAACACCAACATGTCTTAACTGCAAGGGTAATCATCATACCTTGCAGCTAAGTGCCCACTCAGGAAAGAAATCATATTGAAGAAAACTAAAGTTCTGAAGAAAACCTCCAATTCACCGACATATGCTGCAATAACCAAACCACAAACCGACGCCATCAAGACTCTACACGCTAATCTACAGGCACCATCGCCCAGCAACTCCCTCTCTCCACTCCCCGACGGTGCTCCTTCCAAGGTGCTGTACTGCATGGTAGTATGCACACCTTGCAAACGCAGCAAGCCCCGGCACTTTCAACACCACTATTAACGAACTATTCCGTCTGAACAACATGCCTGCCTTCAATTTTCCGGAATCCACACCTTCAGAAGACATCCTCAAGATCCTTCCCAACTTTACTGCACCTACAGACCTGTCTCCTGCCCAAGCAACTGCTCCTGTAACTTCTATAACCACTTCCACCGCTGACAACGTTGATCAAGTTGCCTCAACCACCGCCTTCCACCTCTCCCAGCCTGCTGTTACACAACCATTACACCTCACAGCTGCTCCTGTCGAACCTCAGTCACCTGCTACCACCATTGTAGATTCTCCCAGTGAATCCACTCCAGAAGAGGAAGATAACGACGACTCCAGTAAACCCTCATGGGAAAACCTTACCTTTTACACTTCTCCTTCAAATACTGACACCATGACCTGTACTGAACTCTACAAAAGCCTCGTGCTGGAACAGTCAAGTATGCATGTGAATCACCGCTTCACTTCACACTCACCCAAGTTCTTGAGTTCATCAAGCCTCTACGTTTCACCTTCAGCAACAAGGCTAAATTATACCACCTATCTAGAAGCAGCTTCAAAAAGTTTGAAAATGGCTCCATTGCTAACCTGCCTCCTCAGTTACTCCTATAACTCCCATATGTGTTCTACCCTCTGATGTGACCTAGCCTGCTGCCAGCTACTCAAGATTCAAGACTTCAATTACAACAAGTTCAATGCAACAGTCCCTGCTATTCCTGTTCTCAAGTCTGCCCCACGATCGCCTTAGCTGCTGGGTTAAGCCCTGGCTCTATTTCTCTTACTAAGAACACTCCTCTCCAGAGCTATTCTTCATCTGTCCCGTCTTCCCCGCTCATCCCATTGGGATCTTACCTAAACTTGTTTGCTTTGCTTTGCTTCTTCAGCTTCAGAATCTCCACGACTATGGTGCTGTTCGCACCTACTCCTAGGTTGAGGGACTGATTACCTCATCTTCTGTACATAGTTCTACTGTCTTCAAGTTATGTCCTAGAATTTGTATTGATAAAGCCACTGGATGGCGAAACGTCTACAATAAAGATACCCAGATGTTGCACATGTGTCTTACTCTCATCTTGTCGGTATTATATACCATTCGTACACAACTTGTCAGACACTGCAACATCATGGAATCTTAATTCTGAGGACATGTACATAACCTTCACGACCACGACAACTACTACTAAAAACAAACCCCCTTTCTTTTTGGGGAAGGAACCTCCCCTTTCCACTGGGAATCCCCCCCCTCCCCAGTAAATTTTTTTTTATTTTTTTATTTAAAAACAACATCCCACTGATACAACCGAAAATTTTAGCAAATCCAAAACCGTGACAGAAAATGTCATACACACACAATAAAAAAAAAAAAAACTTTTTAAACATTTTGGATAAAACAAAATTTCCCTCCCGTAAAAAACCCAACCCGTTTAGGGGAAAAAAAAAAAAAAAAAAAAAAAAAAAAAAAAAAAAAAAAAAAAAAAAAAAAACATCCCAAATCCCAAAACAGAACGTCGGAGTCAAAAAAAAATTTAGGAAAAAAAGCCCTAAAAATCATGTATATATGTATATACATACACTGCACATATACACATACATTTGCACAATGTCTTACACACAGACGGATTATACTAAAAAAACAAACAAACAAACAAAAAAGATTTATCACAAAAAAAAAAAACTAGACAAACTAAAAAAAACACCAAAAAAAAAGTGGCAGCCCAATGTCGGTACAAAAAAAACTTTGGTAACACAGGATATAACAAATTCTACTAAAAAAACCCCAAACCCAACCGATTTCCCAAAAAAACCCAAGTGGGAAATCATTATAAAACTTTTGGGAATGGGGCCCCCTTTACAAAAAAAACACACAATAAATATATATATTTTATATATATATTTATATATATAATATAAAATATATATTATAATATATATAAATATATATTAAAATTTTTATAAAATATATAAAATAAATATATATATATATAAAATATTATTAATATAAAAATATAATTTTTAATATATATTTTTATATATGTATACATAAAACGCATGCTTTTTACACACAACTGTTGTGCTTTTGTTCGTACGGGAACAAACGGGGTCATACATAGAAATAAAGCACAAAATGATTTCCCCCACCAAAAAAATAAAAAAATTTTAACACCCAAAATATAAAACTATACCAAAAGACATTGTTCCCACAAACAAAAACCTCCACACACAAAAAATTTTAATGTTACCGTTTAAACACTCAATATATAAAAAGCCCTTCCTTAAAATAAAGGAAATAATAAACCCCACCCAAATATTTTTTATATTTTGGAAACATAGGTCTTTTTGTACAAATTTCCCAAAACGATAAAAAAGAGAAAATATGCCCAAGGATAAATCTAACATCAGATACGAATGTAAAAAAACCCATACCCTAAAACAATATACATAAAATATAAACCCCATAAAAAAGGTTCTTAGAACAATAAGGGGAAAAAACAGAAAATCACATACAAATTTTGATTTCTGTGATTTTAAAAAAATTCAAAAAGGTCAAACATACCCCGGACCCCCGACGCCCCCTTTGAAAAAAAAAAAAAAAATTTTGCCCATTTCCCACCTTGCAAACCAATCAACCTTCCCTTTCAGGCTTCCAATCACTCCAAGAGGACAAAAACCACGAAGAGCCCAAACCCCCTTGCCTCCACCCCGTCCCCAAAACGGAAGAACGTTAAAAACAGAAAAAGCTCACGATACCCCTCCAAAACTAATTCCCCACCTTCCCCCATATAATTGTTTGTTCCACACCCGGTCCTTTTAAAAAACACGCCGCCAACCCCTTTTTTCCTAATGTTTTCCCCCACCCCCTCATCCCCCAAAAAAACATGCAATAATAAACTTTTACGTACCCCTATACCCCTCCCCACCTTTTTGGGGTACCCCCCCAACCCTTAACTTAAAAGCCCGGGGTTGGGAATACCTCCCCCCCCAATAAAAAGAAACCCCTCCCCACAATTTTACCCCCCCAAAGCAAAAAAAAATAACACATGAAAAGCCGTTCAACTTCCCCACAAAAACCGCATGATGCCCCCTCTCACAAAACCCTTTCGTCTTGGGCACCCTTTCGATGCTAACGTCCCCATAAGAAATCTATAAACAAATTCCCCCCCTTTTCTTCCCGGGGTTTTCCCAAAATTTACTAAATTCCACCCATTCACCTCCAATCATATGGGGAATACACGCCACCCCTTTGCATTGATTCCTACGACGACCCACACCCACAAACCCTTTTTTAATCGTGTTTTTTAAAAATGCATACCTTTAAAAATAAACCCCAACATATCTTCACACTCCACAAAAGCCCCTGCCCCCCCACCATTTGCGGATATCCCCCATCACCTCCCCCACCCGAAGCCCCCTTTCCCCCCCCCTGCCCAATATCCTCGGGTTTTTCACATATAGCCCTTCACCCTAGACCCTAACCATAAATTTCCCAATCCTCCCTGCCCTTTAAACCGCGGGCCCATTACCACTTTCTTTCCCCAACCACGCCCCCCAAAACCCCACACATACCTTAAGGCCCTTCCCTTGTAACCAAAAAACCTGCTTTTTTAAAGGGGGTTTAAAATTCCGCCACTCCCCCCACCTTACTAAAAATTTCACGTATTTACCACCAAAACCCCTTTTGATGAAAGGGGTTACCCCCCCGGGCCCTTAGCCCCTGAGCCAAACTCAAAGCTCTTCCTTTACCATTTCTAAATTTAACCCTCCTCTCCCCCTTTTCATCGCAAAATTTACAAAATCCCAAAACTTTACCATCTACAGTTTTTCCCAGCCAAACTCCCCCCCAAGGCCCCTCCTCCCCAAATTTGCCTACCCCAAAAACCGTGATTTCTGCTTATTAACTCTCACCCCAGAGCATTCCCAAAAATCCAATTCCCCTTTCCCCCTTTTTTACTTAAACTCTATCTAAATTAAATTTAAAACATTGTATCCCTACTAACCAACAATATTCCCCAAAATCCACCCTTCCCCCCCCACCCCTTCCCACCCCCACCACCAACCCAGAACATAGAAAGTTTTTCTGCATACTGAAAGATTTTTGGGAGAGTGGACACCCCTCCCTTTAAACCCCCCCCCCAAATTCAAATGAACTACCCAACCTACCCATTTACCGGGACCCCTCACCCGATGCATTCCAACAATGTCCTAAACCCATCCAAAACCACCCTCCCCCCCAAAAACCCCTTTCTCACCATACCCCCAAGCAAAAAGTCCCTATCCACAAAATTTCATAAGCTTTCCCCCAAAATCCAGCCCAAAATACCTCCCTTACTACAAACCCCAAGGAAACCCGAATACGCCCTTGCCCTTTCCCGCATACTCCCCCCCGGGGATCCCAAAATTTTGTCCCCCATGTATCAACCGCCCCCCCATCCCTTTCTTCAGTCTATTACCCAAAATTTTTTTGGGCAAAAAACCTTTGAAATCTGCACACATAAAAGAATTGCCCCGGAAGAAATAAACTCCTTTCCCCCCCTCTTCTTTGGAAACCAAAACTATGACCCCGAAATTTGCGATGTCCAACCCCCAAAACTATTAACATTATCCAATACCAAACAAAGAAACTCCCCAAATTACACCCCCCAAGGGGCTCTAAAAAAACCCTTTTGGGAAATACCTTCTACCGGGGGTTTTTCCGGAAACTCTTTCCCGAAAACTGCCTCTTCCCCCAACCTCATTTATACCAACCCCAAACCCCCACCCCTATCCTGCTTTTTTAAAAAACGCTAGGAAACCCCCCTTCAAAAAAAACCCTCCCAGGAACCCCCCCCCCCTCCAACCCCATTCCCCAAACCAACATCACATAGAGACCATACTTCAGTTTTGGGATAGGACTCGCCCCAAAGGTTTACCCTCCCACCCCGGGGTTTTTGCCCCAAATTGTAGAATGGGGGGTTACACCGTGGGTTTTTCCCAAAATTTTAAAAAAACTAAAACAAACCCGGGGGCTTTTCCCCCCACAATACATCCCCCTAACCCCGCCCTAACCCAATTTTGCATAAAACCCTTTCCTTTGTGTTTTCAGCGATCCTGCCCCGCAGACGCCCAAATGCCCATCCCCCAAACCCCTCCCCCAACATAACAATTTTGCAACTTTTCCCCTCCAGAAAATTTTTTTGCAACCCAAAAGCCACCTCCCTTTTTCCCGTCCCCTGACCTTAAAAAATTTGCTATTTTCCCCGGTTTTTTTCCTGATTTTTCCCCCCAATCTAACAGATCTATCTCCCTACCTCCCCAAAAAAAGGGAACCACCAACACGAAAAAAAAGGGCCCCCCCTCCCCTCCTTTTAAAAACCTTTTCATTTTAAATTTTCCCGTACCCAGAATAAATACGCACCCTCCATCCCCCCATCAAAACGCTATTACCCCCCGTGATCCGAAAACCCCACATCGAAATTGCACCCTCAAACATCTATAAACCCCGCTTTAAAATAAATTCGTCCAATCGCGTTCAAATTTCCCCCACGGGCGAACGTTGCTCCACTAGGGATCCCCCCCCCCCCCCACCAATCAACAACCCCCAAAATCCCCGCAAAAACATCCCCCAGGGCCCCTCAGCCCACAACCCCCCCCTCCGGGTTCGACCCTCACCACTCCCCCAATCAACAATTCCAAACAACCCCCTATTACTGTTATAAACACAAACCTCTCAAATGAAACAGCAATACCCCGACAAAATCTACTTTTTCCCTGGTATTGCTAGTTGCTGGCATGTAAACTCCTACAAAACCCAGCTCAAAATCTCACCCCAGACAAACCACCACCCCCACGACCCCCCACCCCCCCCCCTTTCCCCCCGATGACACGCAAGGGGGTGGTCTCCTTTTTTTTCGCCACGGGTACCCACCTTTCCCAAAGCAAACCACGGTAAAACATCCGATATCCTTTTTTAAACCCCAAAACACAAAACCCGCCCTATGATTATGCCCCTTGCAAAAGCAAAAAATCTACATCAAACCGCCGTAAAAAACAAATCCAAAACCCAAAAAATTCCCAACCCCCGTCTTAAGGGCCATTGACTTAAGCTGCACTTCTGAAAATTATAGAAGTGGCGGCCTTTTTCCCCATGCCCTGGGATTTTTCCCACGGGACTTTTCCATTTAAAGTATTCCCCCTTTCCAACCCAGTTATCCTATGCAGTCACCTCCCCCCTCCCTCCCCCCACTGTCAACTCAGGCCCCACCTCTAGCACTATGTGGCCGGGTCCACAACCGTGCCCTTTACCTTTTTTCCCCGGCCTCTCCCCGGGGTAAAACCTCGTCTATCCTGATGCCCATTTTTTTTTCTAGAACTTCCACTTACACACATCTCACCCCAACGAAACCCCTGGTGTACCTCCACGGGCCCCCACCACCCAGCCTTTTCTTTCTTTAAGGGCTTTCCCTTTCCCAAATTTTTTGTCCCTCCACTCCCCCAAATTTACATAAAAGAGGACAACTTCCCACAAACCGGCTTTAAACCCCAAACCCCAAAAAAACCTTGGGGACATCTGCCAGTAAAAACCCCCCGATCGAACCCCCTGGACTAAAACTCCCCCCAATAACACCTTCGACTTCCCCCCCACCCCCTGGGATAGTGACACAAAGGCCCTCCTCCCCCACCCCCCCCCGGTCGGAAAACCCCCTGCTCCAGAGATCAGGGCCCCGGCCCCCAGAGGCAACAGAGGGCCGGCACCAAAAACACACGACCTTTGAATCACAATCGGCGGGCCCCAAAAATTTTTTAAAAAGGAAAAAATTCCCCTAGGGCACTGGGCGCCATGTCTCATAAGAGCCCGCACAACGACCCTGTTTTTTCTCTGAACCCCCATAGTACACATAAACCGTGTTCTACAACCGGGCATCGTTTCATAGGGTGGGAAAGGGGTTGTTAAAGACATTTTAAGGGGGTAAGAACCTTTCCCGGGATTCCTTCAACGGGCCATCCCTCCATACCCCCATGGGTTTCCCGAATGCCCCTGTTTCCCCTAACTGCGAAAAAACTCCTGTAGTCCTACCCCGGGAAACCTCGAAGGTACAATCCGACCTTCACCCATGTGTAATACTTAGAAACATCAGGGAACAAAAAACATCCAACGCTGAATTTTACACCAAAGGGGTTGTTCCCGGGACGCCGACAATTTTTTTGTTTAAAACCGGGTCTCAAAAAAATTTTTACGAAGATTTTTGACAACCATTAAGGCGACGCCATATATTCCTCGGGTTGGGGGTACCATATGTGTCCCTGATGATGTTTTGGGGGAAATACTTCACGTATCCCACTTTAAAACTACCACGAACCAAACTTTTAAAGCAGATAGTATTTACCCCGTACTTATTTTCACCATTTTATATCCCCAAAAGGGCAGGCGCACTCCCCCAAATACCATGGTTTTTTATGGACTGTGGTAGCTCGCCTGAAAAACGCCCGAGGGGTGCTGGGGACAAACCCCACTCCAAAACCCTAGTCAGGCAGCGAATACCTAAACCCGTGAATTTGCCCTCCCTCTTTCTTCAACTTTACGTTACTATAAACGGGCCCGGATTCTTTCCCTTTAGGGTTCAGAAAACTCCCCAACTATGGTTTCCCGTTCGGGACCAAATCCTAGGGGGAAGGGGGCCCGTTTTCCCTTTTCTTCTGTACTTTTTCTACTGTCTTCAAGTTTTTTTTCCCCAGAATTTGGGATTGATAAAGCCAAATGGATGGGGAAACGTCTACAATAAAAAAACCCAAAAGTTGCAAAATGGTCCCTTTCTCTCACAAGTTCCCTTTTTATGCCGTCCCTCCACTTAAAACAAACCCCAAAGATTTTCTCCCCTCATTCTACGCCTCTCCAGAGAGTGGGGATTTTAAAGGGTTTAAAAACTTTCTTTAAAAACGGGAGGTTCCCTTTAAAAAAAATAAAAACATTTTTGTCCATTTTCCTGGATGTTTCCCAATGAATCTAAATTTCCCTTTTGTAGTAAGGGGACCCAAAAAAAGCAGCAAAATCTAAATGGGCCTCACTAGTGAGGGATAGACGTAAAAAAACTTTGGGGCTTTTGGGTTTCTTATACTTCTTGAGATAAAACCAAGTAAACTTTGGCCCTTTTTGGGGCACACTAAGGCACTTCCGGCTTGGCTTAGATTTTTGCTTTCCAGGGCTCCCCCGTCTTTTTTCCCATTCTTTTTGACCAAGCTCTCTTTTCACCTAGATTATACTTCGAAGGGGTTTTTTCATTTCCAAGGGAAAATACCTTACACTTATCCACATTAAACTTCCCCTGCCATTTTTTTAGACCAAGACATTAGTTTTTTTTCCAAAACGTTCCCCGGAGTTCATTGATATCCCCCCTCAAGTGAATTATACGGGCCCTTCTTTGTAACAAACACAAACTTACCTTCATTTTCACCCATTAAACCCTTTATCAAGGGCATTAATGAAATTATGAACAAGAGGGGCCCAAAAAATTTATCCTTGGGAACGCCCCCTAGTAACAAATCCCCATTCAGATTTTACCCATTTTTTGTAACTCCTGCTTTTTATTTGGTAAGCCCCTTTCCTCAATCCATGCTAGAAATTTAAACCCCCTAACCATGAAATTGCCACTTTTCTAAGAAGGGCTCTTGTGAGGTACTCTGCAAGGGTTTACTAAAATCCAAGAAAAAAAATATCATAACCTTTTCACTGTCAACTGCCTCAAATGTTCTATTGAAAAACGTCAGCAAGTTTTTCAAGGGAGGAACGACCCCCCGTGAATTTCCTTTCGAGATTTAATTTTTCAAGTTATGCCTCAAGGTGACTTCTGATAATGTCAGCTTAATTGATTTTTAAAACTTTCCCCCCTATAAGGGCCCGGCTTATTGGACGGGAAATTTTAAGGAGTGGGCTTATCCCCCGAAATTTTAATATAAAGGGCCCCCATTACCATCTTCCAAAAATTCGGCACAACACTGGGGGATGGCGCATTGAATACAATCGTTAAAGGGGGTGACTAAGCCCAAACTTTCTTTTCCCTTAATTTCCCTTGAAAACAACTCAAACGGGCCCCGGGGACCCTTTTTTTTGTTTTAGGTTTGTCATCCCGTTTTTTTAACCAGGCCCTCGTGACAGAAAAATTAAATTAACTTTAAAAAAATCAGGATCTAAAAAATTTTTTAATTTCTGGGAAACTCATTTAAAATCTTCCCCGTGTAAAAACGACAGAAATATCCTTAAATAAACCCATTTTTCCCTTCAAATTTTCCGTCAGCGGCCATTCCCCTTTTCAGAGGCCCAAATTTTTCCTTTACCTTCCCTCCTATAAAACTTGAAAGAACCCCTTTGGGTTGTTTTTTGATTCATTGCAAATCTAAATTTCATAGTCCGTTTTGCCTTTCTAATCGCCTTTTTTTTTAAGGGCCTTTTGCTGAACATATTTGGGCAGTAAAAGGGTTTAAACCCTTCCCTTCGGGTGCGGGCCCATAAATTCCCCTTTTCCCCCCCAATAGATTTTTTTAGCCTCCGTTTAAACCCCTTTGGGGGCGGGGGGTTTTTATTAACCTAATTTCCTCGGGGGAAAGTAATTTTACCTGGACACTGGGGACATTATTAAGAAAACAATCATAAAAGCAGATCCTTTATATTCATAAGTAAAGAAATTAAACGTCAATAAAATCATTTGCCCAAATAACCCCAAACAAGAAAAATTTGACAGAATTCCCTAAAATCCATTATAATCGGCAGAACGAAAATCAGGGGTTTTTTCGGGATTATCCAATTATTCTTGCATTCCCAATTAAAAGCTGAAAGTGTTGGGTTTTGGACACTTGCGCAAGGGTCTTCCCGTGTTTTCCAGATTTTTCAAAGATGTTTCCTTTTTTGACAAACAAAGGCTAGCAAATTATTTTCCCCTGGAGCTCATTTTCGCCTGTTTTTTAAAAAAAGTCCTGAAAATGTTTTTCCCTAAAGTCACTGGGCCAGATTTTCCTGTCAAAAAATTCCCGCAAATTTGGGCTAAAGTTTTAAAATCCCCTACTATGCCATGGTTTCGGTCCCCGAAGCCCTAACAAATTTTGTCCCAAAGAAGTCCCCCCTACGGGGACCAAGCCTGGGGGCGGTATAAATTTCACCCAGAATTTGTTTTCCCTTTACCCCCACGAACTCTACCCAAACAGACTCTTTAAATGCTCCATCTATTTTTAAACCTGTTTTTATGCAACAAATTTAAAATTTTTTTTCGAAAATACAATGCCAAATCCCCCCCTCCTTTTTCCCTTAGATCTATCCACCTTGAAAAACCCTTTAAAACCCCCAATTTAAAACTCCCCAGCATATCCCGCCCCCTTTAAAAAATTTTCCACGTTTCAGTTAATGCCCAAAATTTTCAAAGTTCCCCGCACATGCCTCCCAAAAAGATTCATTTAATTTTTTTTCTTGGGACTTCGACGTTAGCTAAAACACCTTCTAGTTTTTTTTTCTCCCATTTTTCCCAGTCATCTTTTTTTTAACACAATTTCGAAATTAAACATTACCCAAGTTACTCCAGGAAAAAGTTACAAATTAGATTCTTTAAAATCAGAGCATAAATCAAAATACCCACACTCATTATTTTTATTTCTAAACCCATACCTCTAACTAATCCTAGTTTAAAGTCCTAACAACCCCCTCAACTGAGTTGGCAAGAAAACCCACACCTGCCCTGCCCTGGATAAGTGAACCCCATCCCTGGAATACATGTCATTTCGGCCATAGAAGTTGTCCCAGTTGTCAATGAATGGTACTGCATTATCCTTACAGTGTTTATCCAGCCAACAATTAATACCAATTGCTCTGGACAACCATTCATTACCAACACCTCTTCTTGGCAAAATGCCACATATAACAGGGCGCCCCCCCTTCTTCCTAATTATGTCTATAGCTGCCCTGAACTTTCTAACTAAATCCTCACTTCTACGCTTGCCTACATCATTGCCTCCAGCACTGAGGCAAATAATAGGATTGATCCCATTCCCGTTCATGATGTTGTCAACCGGCTAACAATGTCCTCCATCCAGCCCCAGGAAAGCATACCCTTTGTCTCTTAGTTCTGTCCTTCAAGCAGAATGCCCTATCCATGTATCGAACCTGGCTATCCCACACAACAACAATATTCTTACCTACCTTGTTGTCGTTCGTCGTGAAGATCCCAGTAGTCGACTCACATTCGTGGGGTAGCACCGAGAATGCGTTGGAGGTTTCCACAGGAGTTTCCACAACAGTCTCTTCTTCTTCATCGTTTCTAGCTTTCCATTCGTCTTCTTGATCGTCAACTTCGTCATTCCCTGCTGTCCAGCCACTGACCACGATCCCTTCTTGACCTGAGGACTCGAAACAGGAGGACTACTACGAATCCTCTTGTTTTCCTCGGTCAATCGCCGTATCTCCATCTTCGCTGCCCTCAATTCTTCCTTAAGTTGCTGGTAAAGTTGCTCGATGGAGGGCATCTTGGTTCAGTCCACGGGAGCAAACAAGACACTTCTTCACAGAGTTAAGTACAGGTCACCACTGAGTTAAGTACAGGTCACCACTGAGTTAAGTACAGGTCACCACTGAGTTAAGTACAGGTCACCACTGTTAAGTACAGGTCACCACTGAGTTAAGTACAGGTCACCACTGAGTTAAGTACAGGTCACCACTGAGTTAAGTACAGGTCACCACTGAATCAATTATCCTACCTATCTTCGTGTCATCGGCGAATTTGCTCATATCACTAGTAATTCCTTCATCAAGATCATTGATATATATTATAAACAACAACGGGCCCAAGACTGATCCCTGTGGAACGCCACTTGTTACTGATCCCCACTCGGATTTAACCCCATTTATGGACACTCTCTGCTTCCTGTCTGTGAGCCATGATTCGATCCACGAGAGCACCCTTCCCCAAATGCCATGAGCTGCTACTTTCTTCAACAGTCTTTGGTGCAGAACTCTATCAAATGCCTTACTAAAATCTAAGTAAACAATATCAATGGAAATATAAACACAAATGCAGTATAATGTGATCCTTTATTGACAACGTTTCACCCGCACAGTGGGCTTTCTCAAGTCACACATGGATCTACCTGGGGTTGTTGTTAAAGATTCGCCGGTATTTTCCCGGCCGGGCCCTTCCAAGTGGTGGCCCGGCACTGGCTCCCTGTCTAGGGAGTGTCCTGAGACCTAAGTCTCCCATGGGAGGAGGCACAAGTACCCCCTCATCTTGTAAGGTACAAACTCGGGCTCTGGCACCAACCATGCCCTAGAAGGGCAATGCATGGTGTCGATCGTGCTAGCGCTGTGCTCTCCTGTGTGGAGTGTCGTGTGTTGGTGTTCATTTTCATTCATGTTGATTCGTAGGTCCTTCTGGCCAGGTCTTCTCCAGATGGTGACCCGGCAGTGGCCCCCCGGGTGGGGGGTGACGATAATCATCTTTCTTCTTTCTTGGCCCCCCGGGTTGGAGGATGTCGTCTTCTTCTATCTTGCGCTGACTTCCCCAAAGAGAAGCGCAGTTGGGCAGAGGCAGCAGTTACAGGGTTGATGGAGCCCACACCCCAGCTTTAGGGGACAGCAAAGTGCTGGGTGAATGGTCATGGATAGTCGTGCTAGACGAGGGTACCGTCTTAAAGGTCCCTATTCTGAAGCATCCTGAATTTCCTCTTTGAGGTGTACTTGACTTCCACAAGGTGTTGGGTGTTGGCAGTGAGTAGTCTGGTCATGTCTACAGTGTGTATGTAGCAGTTTGGTCGTAGGTATACTTGACTGTTCCGTCCTGGAGGTGATGATGGATTTCTGAAGACAGCATTGTGTTCTTATACTGCTTGGTTGTGTAGAAGTATACACCCTTCAGATATCGGACTTGTTGTGGTGCAGCAGTGTCAGTGACAGTGGCACCGTGAGGTGCATCCGCAGTGTCTTGTGTTTTTGCTTTCTTGGCTGGTGGCTGAACTGGTGAAGGCGAGATTTCCGACTGGTCAGTTGCTCTAGCAGTGGATGAAAAGCGGTAGTGGACTCTCATTGGTGGGTTTTGCCGACGTCTCAGAGGTCTCTGATTGGTCCATCTCTGTGTCTAGTGGATTTTTGTGACAGCGGTGGAGCAGCGGTGATGCTGGTAATTTGCAGTAGATTTTAGGGGTTGGAAGGTACGAGAGTATTTATAGTCAGATGTTGAGGTCAGGTGAAGAATGCTGCATCTGATGATCCACCGGGTGGGGTTATAGAGTCTTGGGTAGCTTGGCAGGGGTATTGGACAAGTTGTAGACCTTCTGCAGTGTTCTATGTTCTTATGTGGGAAGCGATGAAGAAGTTTCTTGGCGAGTGGTTCAGCTATGTTATAGAAGCCATTGTTCTGGTTGAAATTGTTGGTTATAGAGATAAGCGATGATTCCATGATTCTTCTGTATTGAGTGTTGTCTTCTGTGGCTATAAATCTGAGTTTCTGTAGTTAATTAAATGGTTGTGTGAATTGCGATGCTGTACACAGGCATTCCTTTTATCGTCAGTCCTGCTTGCATATTGGTGTTCTGAAATGCGTGTTTGGAGGTCTCTTGATGTTTCGCCCACATATAATTTGTTGCAGTCATTACAAGGGATTATGTATACCCCTGCAGAGGATGGAGGCTTGTCCTGTCTACTACTGGTGATGTCCTTGATGGTCGTGGTTGTGGAGGTAGATACTTGGAATGATGTTTTGGCAAAGATGTTGGAAACATGTTTGGCAATGTAGTTGTTGGGGAGGACTATGTATCTCTCCTCGGCAGTGTCTTCTCTGGGTGTGTTGAAGATGTTTAATGCCCGCCGTCTGCAGTCTCTGATGAAGTGACTAGGATAGTGGAGTTTGGAAAATACTTGTTCAATTATAGTGCATTCTTCCTCAAGGAACTCATTGCTGCAGATTCTGAGTGCACGTAGGAAGAAGCCTATAATCACACCACGTTTGGTTTTGGTGTCGTGGTGAGAGTAGAAGTGGAGAAGATCGTTTTGTAGATGAATGGTTCAGAGAACCGACATGTTGATAAATTAGACACATGTGCAACTCTTGGGTATCTTTATTGAGGAAACGTTTCGCCACACAGTGGCTTCATCAGTCCATACAAAGGAGAATCTTGAAGAACAGGAGGAGAATGAGGTAATCAGTCCCTCAACCTTGAGTCGATGTGGTCAGTCCATCAATCTTGAATAGAATACGGCATACGTGCTGAGAAGAAGCTTATAAACCGTTGGCAGGAGAGGTGCAGCAGTCATAGGTCGTGTAACATTTGTTCAATGTTGAAGTAGGTCGTGCCCAAGAATTAGGCAAGCGAAGAAATTTCCCCAAATATTAAGATCCCAAGAAGTTGCAGTGTCTGACAGGTTTGTAGATGAATGGTTCAGAGAACCGACATGTTGATAAATTAGACACATGTGCAACTCTTGGGTATCTTTATTGAGGAAACGTTTCGCCACACAGTGGCTTCATCAGTCCATACAAAGGAGAATCTTGAAGAACAGGAGGAGAATGAGGTATATCAGTCCTCAACCTTGAGTCGATGTGGTCAGTCCATCAATCTTGAATAGAATACGGCATACGTGCTGAGAAGGAGCTTATAAACCGTTGGCAGGAGAGGTGCAGCAGTCATAGGTCGTGTAACATTTGTTCAATGTTGAAGTAGGTCGTGCCAAGAATTAGGCAAGCGAAGAATTCCCAAGTATTAAGATCCCAAGAAGTTGCAGTGTCTGACAGGTTTGTAGATGAATGGTTCAGAGAACCGACATTGTTGATAAATAGACACATGTGCAACTCTTGGGTATCTTTATTGAGGAAACGTTTCGCCACACAGTGGCTTCATCAGTCCATACAAAGGAGAATCTTGAGAACAGGAGGAGAATGAGGTAATCAGTCCCTCAACCTTGAGTCGATGTGGTCAGTCCATCAATCTTGAATAGAATACGGCATTACGTGCTGAGAAGGAGCTTATAAACCGTTGGCAGGAGAGGTGCAGCAGTCATAGGTCGTGTAACATTTGTTCAATGTTGAAGTAGGTCGTGCCAAGAATTAGGCAAGCGAAGAATTCCCAAGTATTAAGATCCCAAGAAGTTGCAGTGTCTGACAGGTTTGTAGATGAATGGTTCAGAGAAACCGACATGTTGATAAAATTTGACACATGTGCAATTTGGGGGTTATCTTTTTTGAGGAAACGTTTTCGCACACATGCTCATCGTCCATAAAAGGAGAAACTTGAAGAACAGGGGGGAATGAGTAATCAGTCCCTAACCTTGAGTCATTTGGGCAGTCCCTCAATCTTGAATAGAATACGGCTACGTGCTGAGAAGGAGCTTATAAACCTTGGCAGGAGAGGGTCAGCAGTCATAAAGGGCTGTAACATTTGTCAATGTTGAAGAGGTCGGCCCAAGAATTAGGCAAGCGAAGAATTCCAAGTATTAAAACCCAAGAAGTTCGTGTCTGACAGGTTTGTAGAGAAGGTTCAAGAACCGACTGTTTTTAAATAACACATGGCAATCTTGGGTATCTTTTTTTGAGGAAACGTTTCGCCACACAGTGGCTTCATCAGTCCTACAAGGAGAATCTTGAAGAACAGGAGGAGAATGAGGTAATCAGTCCCTCAACCTTGAGTCGATGTGGTCAGTCCATCAATCTTGAATAGAATACGGCATACGTGCTGAGAAGGAGCTTATAAACCGTTGGCAGGAGAGGTGCAGCAGTCATAGGTCGTGTAACATTTGTTTAATGTTGAAGTAGGTCGTGCCCAAGAATTAGGCAAGCGAAGAATTCCCAAGTATTAAGATCCCAAGACCTATGACTGCTGCACCTCTCCTGCCAACGGTTTATAAGCTCCTTCTCAGCACGTATGCCGTATTCTATTCAAGATTGATGGACTGACCACATCGACTCAAGGTTGAGGGACTGATTACCTCATTCTCCTCCTGTTCTTCAAGATTCTCCTTTGTATGGACTGATGAAGCCACTGTGTGGCGAAACGTTTCCTCAATAAAGATACCCAAGAGTTGCACATGTGTCTAATTTATCAACATGTCGGTTCTCTGAACCATTCATCTACAAACCTGTCAGACACTGCAATTCTTGGATCTTAATACTTGGGAATTCTTCGCTTGCCTAATTTTTGGGCACGACCTACTTCAACATTGAACAAATGTTACACGACCTATGACTGCTGCACCTCTCCTGCCAACGGTTTATAAGCTCCTTCTCAGCACGTATGCCGTATTCTATTCAAGATTGATGGACTGACCACATCGACTCAAGGTTGAGGGACTGATTACCTCATTCTCCTCCTGTTCTTCAAGATTCTCCTTTGTATGGACTGATGAAGCCACTGTGTGGCGAAACATTTCCTCAATAAAGATACCCAAGAGTTGCACATGTGTCTAATTTATCAACATGTCGGTTCTCTGAACCATTCATCTACAAACCTGTCAGACACTGCAACTTCTTGGGATTTTAATACTTGGGAATTCTTCGCTTGCCTAATTCTTGGGCACGACCTACTTCAACATTGAACAAATGTTACACGACCTATGACTGCTGCACCTCTCCTGCCAACGGTTTATAAGCTCCTTCTCAGCACGTATGCCGTATTCTATTCAAGATTGATGGACTGACCACATCGACTCAAGGTTGAGGGACTGATTACCTCATTCTCCTCCTGTTCTTCAAGATTCTCCTTTGTATGGACTGATGAAGCCACTGTGTGGCGAAACGTTTCCTCAATAAAGATACCCAAGAGTTGCACATGTGTCTAATTTATCAACATGTCGGTTCTCTGAACCATTCATCTACAAACCTGTCAGACACTGCAACTTCTTGGGATCTTAATACTTGGGAATTCTTCGCTTGCCTAATTCTTGGGCACGACCTACTTCAACATTGAACAAATGTTACACGACCTATGACTGCTGCACCTCTCCTGCCAACGGTTTATAAGCTCCTTCTCAGCACGTATGCCGTATTCTATTCAAGATTGATGGACTGACCACATCGACTCAAGGTTGAGGGACTGATTACCTCATTCTCCTCCTGTTCTTCAACCCCTCAAGGAAGGTTCCTTGATGTTGGTGAGGGGCTCTTGATTTAGGGAATTGGATCTGTGCTCCAGTTCCCCGAATTAAGCCTGAATGCCTTCCACATCCCCCCCCCAGGCGCTGTATAATCCTCCGGGTTTAGCGCTTCCCCCTTGATTATAATAATAATAATAATCCTGTTCTTCAAGATTCTCCTTTGTATGGACTGATGAAGCCACTGTGTGGCGAAACGTTTCCTCAATAAAGATACCCAAGAGTTGCACATGTGTCTAATTTATCAAGATCGTTTTGGTTGGTGGGTTTTCGATAGACTTTAAAACGAAGTTCGTGGTCAGCTTTGCAGAGCAGAACATCAAGGAAAGGGAGAGTGTTGTCGACTTCTTCCTCAAGTGTGAACTGGATTGAAGGCTCGACCTGGTTGAGCTTGTCTTGGAGAGCTTGAACGTTGAAGCGTTTAGGAGTTATGAGGAGAATGTCGTCAACATAACGGAGCCAGGTGACAGACGAAGGAATAATGGTGGAGAAACGTTCGGCTTCTAGATGTTCCATGTATAAGTTCGCCAGGACTGCACTGAGTGGCGAACCCATGGGTAGTCCAAAAGTCTGCTGAAAGAGGTGATTTTCGAAGGAGAAACACGTAAAGCCAACACATAGTTCAACAAGGTCGATGAAATCGCTGGCTGGAATGGGAAGATCAAGTGAATCGTCAATTTTCCTGCGCAAGAGATCGATGGCTTGTGTAGTAGGTACTTTGGTGAATAGGGAAGTCACGTCAAGGCTGGAAAGTTTCTTGTTCCTGATGTTGATGTCGCGAATGCGATTGAGAAGATCACCCGATGTTTGAGATGTGCTGGACTGATAGTGCCAAGAGTTTAGAGAGGTGTTTGGCGAGAATTCCTGAGAGCTGGTGGGGAGCACTGCCTATTCCCGAGGATATGGGCCTCAGTGGGATACCAGGCTTGTGAGTCTTTGGCAGGCCATACATTCTGGCAGGTCTGGGGTTGTTGGGCATGGTGTGCAGA
This sequence comes from Cherax quadricarinatus, assembly GCF_026875155.1. Taxonomy (NCBI): domain Eukaryota; kingdom Metazoa; phylum Arthropoda; class Malacostraca; order Decapoda; family Parastacidae; genus Cherax; species Cherax quadricarinatus. The sequence continues at coordinate 21,502 of NW_026490518.1, forward strand.
AGTTTCTTCCCTTGTTCTGAGCCCCTCAGAATGCGGCGAGTCCTTTGAAGAAAAGTTTTAGTAAGGTTGTCCACTTGGTTAGTTGTGAGAGGTTTGTAGGTATCTGGGTCATTGAGCAGATTGAGCATTTTGTTCCTGTAATCGTCAGTGTTCATGATAACAACACCACCTCCTTTATCAGCGGTGGTGACTCTGATGGTCGTGTCTTCTGCTAAACCTTTGAGTGCATTGATGTAACGTCGAGGTATGACTGGGGAGCTGTGTGTTGAGATGGCTGCTGAGATGATGCCTTGAAGATAGCCTTTTTGGAAGTCGGAGTCATTGTGTCTGTAGTTTTTGGCGATGAAATTGAGGTCTTGTTTTGGTTTCGTAATTCCTGTTGCGAATTTGAGGCCTAAGCTGAGGGCTTCAGTTTCTGGGTTGACAGTGGACGAGATGAAAGATTTTGAATAATTTCAGGTCTTCCTAAACTTTTCCAGTTACTATTATCGCAGAGTGTTTGTAGTTTTCTAGTAAGTCTGATCTTCTGTTGAACATTCGCTGTGGTAACTCTGCATGCGAATGATTTCGGCGGTGCGTCTGTTCATGTTGCCCCGGAGTGTTGTGCCTAGTGTTCTGGCTTGGAGAAAAGCTTCCTTTGTAGCATTGTTTAAGTCATCTGCACACTCTTCAAGGTAGGTCCGAGCTGTAGCGGAGAAAGGTGGTTTGATGTTGCATTTGAGGAGGTGTGGATCTTGGTAAGACCATTCTTGGATGCAATCACGAAGAAAATTGTGTCTGTTGCGAAGTGAGTAAGCCTTTAGAAGAAGGTCCAGGTATTCTCTGTGTGAAGGATCCATTTCTACTACAGTGTTTGACACGATGGTAATAAATGGTATAAATATACCGACACAATGGAAATATAAACACAATGCAGTATAATGTGATCCTTTATTGACAACGTTTCACCACACAGTGGGCTTTCTCAAGTCACACACGGATCTACCTGGGTTGGAAGGTACGAGAGTATTTATAGTCAGAATGTTGAGGTCAGGTGAAGAATGCTGCATCTGATGATCCACCGGGTGGGGTTATAGAGTCTTGGTAGCTTGGCAGGGGTATTGGACAAGTTGTAGACCTTCTGAGTGTTCTATGTTCTTATGTGGGATAGCGATGAAGAAGTTTCTTGGGAGTGGTTC